>CM062296.1:557681097-557847483 GCA_031216915.1 Pictodentalium vernedei
TAATATTTTTGAAGAGTTATATGACTTTATGACAAAATGAACTCATCTCAAAAGTGCTTTCACAAGAATGTTTCGAAGACTGGGATTTTTTTTATAAGCTATGATGCATCGTTTGTTTATGGCTTCTGGTAGTTTTGTGTTTAATTCTGTGAAGTTGTATTTTGAAAATTTTTGCAATTTCGACATTGCGTCGATTATAAACCAAAGGAAAACAAATAATTTTATTTGGCAACCCAGAGTACTCTCTATTGAGTCTGTATGGGAGATACGTCCTGAGCTTATCAATCCAATAGTTTTCACGCTCAAGTCCTTTGTCTGTTGTTGTTTCATCATCGTCCAAAAATGGAATTTGCTCAATGGGTTGAAAACTGAAATGTGACTTAATGTCATGACCCGGAAGGTTAAAGTGGTCTGAGACTGCCTTTCCTGAATCTAAACGGATATTTGATAAATGGTTTTGCTTTCTGACGCGCAGAGGGTTTTTCGTCTGGACGACATATTGGATATGGCATAATTTACATGTGATTAAATAAATAATGTTTTCAGAATCACAGTTGAAGCTGTTTCTAACTAGGTAAAACATCCGGGTTTGTTCGCTAAAAAATGTTTTACCGGTATTCATGTAGTTCATACGATGTATGTAACAAATTTTGCGTCGACATAGATTTACTGATCCATTTCCCAGAACTGGACGGTTATGCCAAATTTTCGTGGGGTGCGTTGGTTCAGAGTCCCGAATGGGTGTCTCTATCTCACAGATTGTATCAGATTTAATTTTCCACAAAAGGCGTTTTGAGTAACCGCGTTTAACAAGTGTTTTGAAAAGAATTGAACCGGCGTGATTGAGATCGCTTCTGTTCGTGGGAACCTGTGCACCTGCATTTATAGGTTTGAACAGATTTTCTTCCCAGAGTTAGGCCCCTTTTCTTCTTAGAATGCTTGAATTTTGTCCGGAGATTTTTCACGGATGTTTATGGGTCAGTTCCTTTGAAACTTGGTATGGATGTTCAGTATCATGGGAACCTGTGCACCTGCAATTGTTTTGATTGTACTTTTTTTTTACCAGAGTTATGCCCCGTTTTGTCTTAGAATAATCATGGCGGTAGTGGTGGCGGGGTGGATCGACAGACCCATCTGGGACAGTGACACCTCTAGTTTTTTCCAGTGGTAGAAGGGTTAGGGTATGGAATTACACATTTAGTTGCATACATGCACATTCACACAGACATACACATATACATATTTACATATACATACATATACATACACATATACATACATTTACACATACATACATGCATATAGATGCATTAATGCATTAATTATGGATAGAACCCGAAGCCCCGTCACAAATTGTCCGCAAATAGCAGGTCACTCTATGTGTTAGTAAGGCTGTTAAATTTTGTTTATTTGCCCTTTGCACTATAAATGCTTCAGCCAATGGACCACCAGATTTAAGCCAGAGGTCCATTGGCTGAAGCACCACCTGTGCGTCCTGTTAATAATTAGAAGGACACGCCGCACCCCTGCTGCCAGCCTATGAGGAGATTATGTCAAAAATAAGAGCAGAGTTAATGACAGGATTGCGAGCTTCAAGTGCAATTAAGATGTCAAACAACCGCCGCGATCGAGAGATCGCCTCTCGAGACAGCCCCTAATGCTTGCCACACAGTGAGGTTTGGGCCAATCAAGAAAATATATGAAATTTGTGGACATTACATTTTTTTTGTCTCACAGAAAGGAGCATGTTCGGTTGCAACAGCAGCTCGACAGAGTTAGATATACATGCGTTGGCCTTCTTACACATTCTTACAGCTTGTTCATAACTGCAGACTTGGTAGACTTTTTTTCAGTCATGACGGGATGAGATATCCAGGTTTGAATGTAAGTGGTAAGTTAATAGATAAACTGTCTTAAGGGAGTTTTTTTTGTATGTGATTCTTCGTCAGTAACTTTTTAAACACGTTTCTATTCTGGTTGTTTTGTAGTTCTAGATCTAGTTCATTCCATTTGCATCCTTGGGCAAGGCACTTAACTCCAATTGTCGACATGGGGTGCGATGATGCCATGTACTAAGATGTACTGCACATCGATGGTGCGCATGTCTTCAACCAATCTAACCCTGGCAGTGCGGAGTTACGATGTTGAGGAGCTGGCAGCTGCTCGTCGTTGCTCGGTGGTTCTCTCCAGGTACTCCGGCTTCCTCCACCCATAAAACTGTCACTGATACGATATGACCTTGGCTGTTAAAGTGCCGTTAAACCTTAATAAATAAATAAGTTCATTCCATAATCTGGGGAATGTAAAAATGGGTATTTTATCTAAAGATTTTGTGCATGTTCTGCTAATATGAAATAAATCAGACTGCCTCGTGTTTGTCTGTGACACATTTTGCGTTAGGCTAAAAAAATTGCTAAATGAATCCGGGAGTCTATTTTTTTTCCAATCAAACAAAGAGACAAGCTTGAATTTTATATAAATCGTTCACTTTGAGAATATTACCTTTAGCAAACAATGGGTTTGTAGGGCATTGTATCTTTTATTGTTAATTATTCGCATTGAACGTTTTTGCATTATTAATAGTTTGATAATAGCTTTAGAACTTCCCCATATATGGATTCCATATACAAGATGGCTATGAATAAGTGCATAGTAGAGAGTGTTTAAAGCTGAATGTGGCAGTATATTTTTTATTTATTTAGGGCAAAATTTGCTTGCCCCATTTTTGAGCAAAGTTGTGATACATGGGCATGGTAGGATAGATTGTCGTCAATGTTTATTCTGAGGAATTTAAATGATTTTTCAGTTTGGTTGTGTCCTATTCTAGTTATCTGTTGACTCCTCATGAAAATATGTAAGTGCTCAGTGCGTTTGTTGCAGCGTGCCAGGTTAATGAGGATGTACTTGGTTTTATTAGCGATCAAGACTAATCGATTAGCACAGCAGCACCAATCCATCCAAGATTTTCTCAAGTTCTTTAATAATATAGACAACAAGACTAGCAGCATCTGCATCTGAAGCATACCTTGTTGTGTCTTCGGTGAACAACAGAAGATTCAGATTATTACCTACTTACAATTGTCTACTGCAGGCTTGCACTACAGTGGAAGTCAACATCAATACGGATTTTGGTAAAACCATTGCACGATACACCCAGTGATGCACCTGTTGAAAGATTTAGCATTAGAAAATAACAAACGAAGTAAACAAGACACCATCGCCATATTTCTTGACTTTTCCAAAACTTTTGACACAATAAACCACAATATTCTACTAGCCAAACTCGAAAAATATGGTTTTAGGGGAATCAGCAATAACTGGTTTAAGAGCGATCTGACCCAAAGGTTTCAATATGTAAAATATTTAAATTTTATAGTAAATTTCCTTTCTTATTATACCTACCACAATTGTTTACTACAGGCTTGCACTACAGTGGAAGTCCCTAACTCAGAAATATACTCTCTATTTTGATCTTTCCCAAGCGATTTTGGGAAAGAAAAATGGTGCAAAAGCACCAAGAAAAAAATAAGCTAAAACTGGGTTGAGTGCTACCGGCGCACTCCCAGTAGGGGACACTCTTCTCCTAGTACAGATCCACAGCTTCCGGTACCAGTGCACAGACATGTAACCAATGACTCATTCTTTTTCAATCTGCCATCTTGGGAAGATGTGCATTCATTTGTGTTAAGAAACAGTGATAATGGTTACCTGTGACTAGAATTATGGATCTGATGATCGTATAATAGCAGGACTGTGTTTTATATATTCTCGTTATTAAATTTAACCACATTCTCATTATATTTTTTTATATTCTCCGTGTTCGCGTGCGACTTTCGCATTCCGTGCGGTTGAGACGTTATAATTTTGGTTGATAAATTTATGTTATCCTTTTGGATATTATTATTATTATTGGAGTTAGGTGTCAGTGGGGGGGCTGTATAGGCAGGATTTCTCCTCTCCGTTGAGGGTAGAATTTGTTTTTTTGGGTCTCTGTAGGCCGTCTTGGTTCAGTTGTGTTCCCACCGGTCCTTTAATTTCTGCCACCTTTCTCTCGTGATTGAGGGTGTTCTACTTCTTTCTAGGTCTGTTGAGTTCACCTTTTCTTCTACTGCTTTCACCTATTTTATGCCCAGTACTGTTCCTTGTGGGCAATGCCTTTTGCCCAAGCATGTGGATGATTCCCATGCTTCTTGTTCCACTTGTAATGGGTGTTCTTCAGATCGACCCTGTGGGCTCTGTGGGTCTCGGTCATCTGTGAACTGTGTGGTGCATTCTCGTGGCAGTTCCTTCCGCACCTGCGGGAAGGGGGAACTCTGTCATTTGGGGCCTCCCGACACGACCACGTCTGGTGAGAGTTATACCCCCTCCATGGGGGATGTGCAGTCTTTTCCTGTTGTGGATACTGCGGGAGCTGTTGAGTCGTCCGAAAGAAGAGATTCCTGGTTCCGGGGCTGTGGTCCCTGTCCAGTTGACATCTGAGGCTGTCACTAGGGTTGTGACTCCTCCTTTGGAGCCAAACTCGGTTGCTGTATCCTCTTTTCCACCGGTTTCAACAGCTCCCGCTGTATCTGCTGCTACTGCTGTTCCATCTGCAACGTCTTCAGCCACCGTTTCAGCCAGCCTCAGCTTATCCCAGCAGGGGTCTGCAGAGATGTCTGGTAGTGTGCATATCGGCCTCAGCCTTCCCTGACTTCAACTCAGCAAAGTCGAAAGGTGCTGCCAGCCGAATCCTCTGCTGTGGTCTCTTAGCCATCTTTCATTGGATTCAGATTTTCATGGATCACTATGAACTCTGTTGCATTTCCTTCCATGCACTCTGGTCCTAGGGCCAGTTTTGCGGGACCGATGCTTTTTGTGCAGCCTGGACCTTCTTTCCCTCAGAGGTCCACAGCGACTCTCCTGAGTTCCCGCACTTCAGATCCTTGTGGTATTTCATACCCCTATAAGCATCTGTATTCAGATGTTTCGGCTGCCACCCATCGCCCTACGTCTGGTGTACTAGAAGACCGTGACCCTTTACTGGTTAAAAGGGTCAGGAGTGAAGCCACTTTCCCGGGTCGTTCCCATGTCGAACCGGCTCACATGGGCCGTGCGCCTGTAACACGGCTAACTTGGAATTAGTTCGCCGGGACGCTGTGTTGGACACAAGCCATTCCCTTCCTGAGGGGCAGCGTGCTGCTCTTCAATCTGCTTCTTTGGTGGGTCCGCAACTATTCCATGGTTCCATGGCGGTCCGGGATGACATCCTGCATCATTCCAAAGATCAGCTGCTGCTTTGCCAGCTTGATCAGCCTTCTGTTGGAGGCTGGGGCCATTCTAAGCCAAACAAATACCCTTCTGCTTCCTCTGCGAATCCAAGGGCTGATCTTCCTGCCGTCACTTCTACTTCTTACTCACGTGGTAAGGGTAAGCATCGGCTGACCAGAGGGAGGACTCAGAATCCTTCATCCAGTAGATGAGGTGGTTTCTCCTCTCACGGGCCTCGCTGGGGCTCAAAATGAAGGTCCTCACCTCGATTCGTTCCAGGTTGGAGGAAGGATATCAAAGTTTGCAGACCATTGGGCCACGATCACATCCGATCCTTGGGTGTTAGATGTTGTTCAGTCCAGGCTGCGACTATCCTTCTGGAGGCACTCCACTCTGTCAAGAGTGCCTCTTTCAACACGAATTCCTTCAGACGTTTCAATTCTGGAACTTTTGATAACGGAGATAGACAATCTCCTGTCAAAGAGGTCATCAAGAACATTCAGTGGGATTTTATTCCCGCCTGTTCTCGGTACCAAAGAAGGACAACCGACTCTGACCGGTTATCGATCTGAGTATCCTGATCCAGTCTTTCATTGCTCCCAAGTTCAGCATGGAGACTTTCAGGTCGGTTCGCCACTCCACTCATCAGAGAGGTTTCGCTTCCAGCACCGACCTGTAAGACACTTACTTTCATGTTCCGATTCATCGGAGATAGCGAAAGTATCTCAGGTTCGCTTTTCAAACTTTTATCCCAGGTGGATATGCATTTTTTCACATACAAGATGGCTTTTCTGATGGTTTTTGCCTTAGCCAGATGGGTTAGTGAGCTTCACGCCCTCTCGGTTGATCCAGTCTTTTTCAGGCGCTCCGCCAACAGTGTTACTTTTACCACTGATTGCTTCTTTCTGGCCAAGAATCAGATACCAGAAGCAACTCCACCTCCTATCTGTATTGGGGCTCTTCCTTCTGCTGAGGGTAAGCTCTGTCCGGTTTGTGCACTTCGAATTTATTTCAACTGGACGCAGTTCATTAGGAAAGGCAAGAAATGATTCTTTCTGTCTCTTATTCCTGGTCGACAGAAGATCTCTCCTCCATCCATTTCTCGATGGATTTGTCTTGCTATTCGTGCAGCTTACGCTTGTCTAGTGACTGCCCACGAGGTGCATGCCTTGTCTACCTCCTGGGCTTATGCTAACACCGTCATGTTGTCGGATGTTATGCAGGCAGCCTACTGGAGAAATGCTTCTACTTTCTCCACCTTCTATCTGCGTCAGTTGCAGGAGCAGTCTGAGGACCTTTTTTTCTTTGGGCCCTCTTTCTTCTGCTCAGGCTGTTGTCTACCCTAGCCATTAGGCTTCTTACAAGGTCAGTTCCAGCCCTGTGCTGTTTTACTGTCCTTTCTGTCTGTGCATCACACAGAGCCATACGCTTCATTTCATTGTCTTTTACTAATGTTTGTGATGCTATGGTTTGGTAGGCCTTGGGAACTCTTCTGTCCACGATTCCAGTGCAGTCGGGTTATGTGGGGGTTGGTTATGTTATTCTCTCCTCCTATTGTCTATTCAGCCTGTAGTAAACAATTGTAAGGTAGGTTGATAAGAAATTTAAATTTTATAGTAAATTTCCTTTCTTATTATACCTACCACAATTGTTTACATGGGGGCCCTCCCGTCTTCTTATTCGGGTAAGAATCCTTCCTCCCCGCTGATCACATAACTCCAATGTCGGCGGATTCAAAAGAATGAGTAATTGGTTACACATCTGCACACTGGTACCGGAAGCCATGGATCTGTTCTAGGAGAAGAGCGTCCCCTTCTGGGTGTGCACCGGTAACACTTGACCCAGTTTTGTCTTATTTTTTTCTTGGTGCTTTTGCACCACTTTTCTTTCCCAAATCGCTTAAGAAAGATCAAAATAGAGAGTATATTTCTGAGTTAGGGACTTCCATTGTAGTGCAAGCCTGTAGTAAACAATTGTGGTAGGTATAATAAGAAAGGAAATTTACTATAAAATTTAAATATTTTACATATTGAAACCTTTGGGTCAGATCGCTCTTAAACCAGTTATTGCTGATTCCCCTAAAACCATATTTTTCGAGTTTGGCTAGTAGAATATTGTGGTTTATTGTGTCAAAAGTTTTGGAAAAGTCAAAAAAAATGGCGATGGTGTCTTGTTTACTTCGTTTGTTATTTTCTAATGCTAAATTTTTCAACAGGTGCATCACTGGATGTATCGTGCAATGGTTTTACCAAAATCTGTATTGATGTTGGTATAAGATATCAAAGTTGTCTAAAAATTTTATTATTCTTTTGGACATTTAAGAAGGTTGGTAAAATACTAATAGGCTTGTAGTTTGTGAACATTTGTTCATCGCTTTTTTAGCTCACCTGAGCGAAGCTCAAGGGGAGCTTTACTGATCACTTTCCATCCGTCGTCCCTCCATTGTCCGTCGTCCATCCATTGTCCGTCGTTAACTTTACATTATCGACTTCTTCTCACAAACTACTCAACCAAATTGAACCAAATCTGGTGTGCGTGTTCCCTATCATATGTCAATTCAAGTTTGTTCAAATCAAGTTGACCCGCCCTTGGTAGGGCCACGCCCAAAAAGTGAGCCTAAATCTTAAAAAATCTTCTTCTCGTGAACCAGCAGTAACAGAGACTTGATTTTAGGTGTGCAGCTTTCTTTTGAGGTGTAGACTCAGATTTGTTGAAGAGAAGTTCTAGGACCTGTATTTGCCATCGTTATGGGAGGGGTAAGAATTTTTGACCCGCCCAAAATTTCTATTTTCCAAACCGAGAGGCTGATTTGAAACAAATTTGATATGAGGTTTTATTGGGACATAAGTAGTTAATTTATGCCAAAAAAAATGTTCCCATCGCCCCATGGGAACCGCAGGAGCTGAAAATAGAAAAAATTTAAAACGCCCATATCTCCAAAACTGCAGAGTACTGAGAATTTTTATTTGGTGTGAAGCTTCCTTAGGACCAACAGAATGGAATGGTAAAAAAAAATTGCTGTCGATTTTACCATAGGGTACTTTTTCGGGACTTTTGAAAAAGTGCTGAGTCAGCAGTTTGTAACACTGTGGGTAATGGGGAAAACATTAAAGAATCTTCTTCTCCCAAACCCCTGGCCCAAAGGCTTTCATATTTCACATATAACATCATTTGAAGGTTGATTCACATATTTGTTGAAATCAATTCCCTGGGTCCATATTTGGGCTCTCTATGGGAGCCCAAATGTTTAAATTAGTGCAATATAAAGAATATTCTTTAAAAATCTTCTCCTTCAGATCCACCAATCAGTATCTTTTGATATTTGGTATGCAGCATCCTTAGGGGAGTGAGATTCAAGTTTGTTCAAGCCAAGTCCTTGGGTTCATATTTGGACTCACTCTGAGAGCCCGAATTATAAATTAGTTCAATATGAGGAATATTCTTCAAAAATCTTCTCCTTCACATCCACCAGTCAGAATTTTTTGATATTTGGTATACAGTATCCTTAGGGAGGTGAGATATAAGTTTGTTAAAGCCAAGTCCCTGGGTTCATATTTGGGCTTCCAGGCTTCCAGTGGGAGCCCGAATTGTACCAAAATTTCTATTTTTCAAACTGAGAGGCCAATTTGAAAGACATTTGATATGAGGGCTTATTGGGTCATAAGTACCTAATTTATGCCAAAAACATTTTTCCCGTCACCTCATTGGAACTGCAGGAGCTAAAAATAGAAAAAATTTAAAACGCCCATATTTCCAAAACTACACGGCATTGAGAATTTTTATTTTGTGTGAAGCTTCCTTAGGAACAGCAGAAAGGAATGGTCCAAAAAAAAAATTGATATCATTTTTTTTCATAGTGTACTTTTCCAGGACTTTGAAAAAATGCTGAGTCATCATTTTTTAACACTGTGATTAATGGGAGAAACATTAAAGAATCTTCTTTTCCCATACCACTGCTCCAAAGGCCTTTATATTTCACATATAACATCTTTGGAAGATTCATTCACATGTTTGTTGAAATCAAATCCCTGGGTCCATATTTGGGCTCTCTATGAGAGCCCAAATGTTCAGATTAGTGCAATATGAGGAATATTCTTTAAAAACCTTCTTCTTCCAATCCACCATTCAGAAGCTTTTGATATTTGGTATGCAGCATCCATAAGGGGTGAGATTCAAGTTTGTTCAATTTGAGTCCCCGGCTTAATATTGGGGCTTCATGGGTGGGGTGAGGGGTGGCAGGGGGGTGCATGTTAGGTTCAGGTTTGTTCAAATCCATTCCTCAGTGTTTTTCCACAAAATTTGCCTTTCATGACTTCATTCCTTTGTAGTGTTGATGAACCATGTCTAACTGAATGTGACCCCAAATACTTTGGCAGGTGAGCAATTAAGGCCACTTGGGTCCTCTTGTTTATACTGGGGGATGACTTTAGCTATTTTCATCCGTTCAGAAATGGTTCCATTGATGAATGAGCTATTGATGATATGGCCAAGTGGTTCTGAGTATTTCTGAGGATACATATTGTGATACCATCACAATCTTCATTGTTTTTGGACTTCATGTTGTTGGTTACATTTATCACCTCTGCAGGCATTGTTGGGATTAATGAAGAAATTATGAGAAGAATTTGTGTTCATATAATCTGAGAACGGTTTATTTGTGTTGCCAATTTGTTCGCTAGTGAACCTACCAATGTGCAAGCTTAAAAGCTGTTAAAGTCATGTGCAATTATAGTTGGCTTGTTTAATACATTTCTACTGTTCTTGATGAATGAGGTGGGCATCATTGCGGTACCTTTTGCCTTTTCAATTGTTTCATTCAGGATTTGCCAGGTTTTGCATAGATTGTTTTTGTTTTCATTTAAAATATTATTGTAGTACATTGCTTTGCTTTGTTTTTTTTTTGTTTTTTTAAAAATCTGCAGTATTTTTTATAGCTTCTAATATATCTATATCTTCAGTCCAAAATTTCAATTGTTTGTTATAAAATTTTGCCTTACTGATGGATGAGGTCAAAAGTCCCTTGGACATTCAAGGTTGTTTCCAAATAACATTTTTTTTGTAAGAGAATGATTTTTCAAAGACCCCTAGATATATATTAATGAAGGTTTTGTAAGCTCTGTTCGGTGAGTTTTCTTTGAAAATAGATGAAAAGTCACTCTCTGACAAGAGGGTATTGAAAATAGCCATATTGTCGATGTTAAAAATGCTTTTAAGAATAGTTGGCCTCTTCCTGGGTTTACAACAAAATTTTGTATAAAATATACAAAAGTGATCAGAGACATCTGTGATGATTATTCCAGAGTAAGACAAAGCTGATATGTTATTCGAGAAGATATGGTCTATCAAGGTTGCTGAATGATTTGTTACTTGCATTGGTTTAGTGATTGAGGGTAGGAAGCCTCGGCTTATCATCATGTCTATGTATTCGTCTGTTTTAGCCTGGGATCCTGACTTGAGTAAATCTATGTTTAGATCACCCATGATATAAGCCTCTTTATTTTCATGACTAGTTTGATCTGATATCATATTTAATTTGGACAGGAATAGGTCTATATCTGCTTTTGGAGGGGTATTTGGTCTGTATATAACACTGATTAATTTGGAGGAATTGTTCACCTTGATTTTAATAAAGAGGGACTCTGTGACATGTGGAATAAAGATAGATAAGACTTTGCATATTTTTGGAGTAAGACTGTCTTTGACATATAGTCCGACACCGCCTCTCCTGTCGTCACCTTCAGCTCGAATGTTTTTTATTAATGGAAGATAGCCATCTAGTGTGTACAAGATATTTGGAGGTATATGAAAGATTTCAGTTAGTCCTATAACATAAAAACAATTCTCCGATTCTTGCATGTCATATAATAATGTGTTAAGGGAGTCCCAGTGAGCATTTAGGCTTTGGCAATTTAGATGGAAGAGGGAGAACTGACCTGACATGAATTACTCTGATAGCACCCATAAATTGTATTCCAAAATTAAAAAAATCCTCTCCTGAACCATTAATTAGAATCTTTTGATATTTGGAATATAACATCTCGGGGTGGGGGGGGGGGGGGGGGGGAGTGGAGGGATCTGGGCTGATGTGGTCAGATTCAAGTTTGTACAATGTAATATATGTATATGGTAGCCCGAATTTTAACTTAGTGCAATATGAGGACATTTCTTTAAAAATCTTTAAAAATCAGAATGCTTTCACATTTGGTACACAACATCACGGGAGGGGTGGTGGGGGGGAGTGTTTCAAGTTTGTTCAAATCTGTTCCCCGGGTTAATATTTGGGCTCTCTAATGGAAGTGTAGGGGGGGGGGGGGGGGGGGGTGCAGTGGCTGCAGTGACATAACAACCCTTAGAAATCTGGCAGTGTTTGTCTACAGCTGATAGAAATGGAAGCAGTCAGGAAGACCTATGATAATAATCATCTGACATGGATTAACAGAGTTATGAATAATTTCACGACTTTATTCTGCTGTAGTGTTGATGAACACAAAATACTTCTTTGACCCACTTTGTCAGGTGAGCAATTTAGGCCACTTGTTACCTCTTGTTTGATTTTCCTTTTTTATCAAAAACAATATCCAATTCACATGATTTCCTTCAACTTTTAATATCACTACTTGGATCCAACCTCCCTATTTCAAAGTTTGCATATCTCTCATCTCCATCAAAAAACAACTCTCAAAATTGCCAACTGAGCTCTGGAATCATCAGAGCTATGGCCTAGCTCTTCTGATAAAGTAAGGGTGTCAGTATCTAAAAAATTACAATACCTCAGATTTTTATTCAGTTTTAGTATGTTGTAGAGATAAAAAAAAAATAAGAAGACAGGTTTTTTGGATCTTTGGATTTACCATCATTTTCAAAATTTTTACGTCATTTCAAGTTTTGATCAAACCCCTCCCACTTGGTGACCGCCCTACCCCCAAGTTAAATAAGAAAGCACTATAATAATATCTCAGATAGCAACAGGAATACTTGAGGGCATTACTTCCATCATTTTTTTCAACCTTTTCAGAAAATATTTAATGCTGTGACGTTAATGCCAATTGAGGTTGAAAAGCATAGAATTGAAATTTCACTACATGAAGTTGAAATCAAGGTTACTTATAGTACTGATCATCCTGAATTACAAGTTGAAAAAATGTTGAAAATCTGAATTAAACTAGACTTTATGATTCTGGAGAATCATGGCTTTTCCAGATGAGATTCCATGATTTTCCATGACCCCAGAGTGTCTGATGAATTGTTTTTAACCTTCTCACTGAAGTTCCTTTATTGATGTTATGAGAAAGGTGGGTATAGTAGTCTCAAATGACTCAATTTGATAAACAAATGTTTAGGTTAAAACCATCATTAATGGTAGAGAGGGTTAATATCAATATCGTCGTCCGACAAGTCAATGACCGACAAAAGGAGATACGTTTATTTGACTCATACCCACTGAGTGCTGTGGCTATTTGAAACTGGTCCATTTTATCTCAAATGTATCCAAAATATTGATGTCTGGCAGCTTGTAGAGGGTTAACAAGTGTTAACAGGAACATTTTTCCATGCAACCTGTAATGTCACAGCAAGAACTGCGAATGGCCATTTTTTCCTAAAAATCTACAAGATGTTTTCAGAGAAATCCAGAGAAAACATGAATATTTTAAGCTTTTCATGGGTATTATTGTTTAACCAACCCAAAATGGGTTACAGAATGTTTTTTGATTACTCTTATTACTTACAAAAATAATTCTCTGTGAATTCCACTTCTGTTGATATCGCCTCTTAACTTTGGGTGCTGTGGGTACGCAAACACACCCATTTTATCCAAATTTTGATGTTTGAGAACCTGCATAGGGTTAACAAATGCTTACTGGAACTTGTAATGTCACACTAAGATCTGCGAATGGACAAGTTTTCTTGAAAATCTACGAGATGTTTTTTGGGAAATCCTCGGATAACATGAATTTTTAACCTTTTGAGGGGTATAGCTCTGTAACTAGCCCTAAACAGGTTAATGCTTGGTTTTGTGCATACCTTCATTACTCACAAAAATTATCCCTATTGAATTCCACTTCCAATAAAGGAGGTTATGTTTATCTCGCAGATACACATTGGGTGCTATGGGTGCCTAAGAACAGCCCAATTTCTCAAAATTTCTGTGCTTGGCAGTCTGTGAAGGGTTAACAAACACTTAGCGGAACATTTTGTCCATGCAACTCGTAATGTCACTCCAAGACCTGCGAATGGTCAATATTTCTTGAAAATTTACTGGATGTTTTAGAGACATCCACAGAAAATGGGAATTTTAAGCTCTTAAGCGGTGTCTCACCTTAACCAGCCGAAAATTGGTTAAGACCTTGATTTTTGAATACTCTTACTACTTACAACAATTTTTCCCTTTCAGTTCTGCGTCTGATAAAAGAAGTTAAATTTCTCAGTGGCATTCCCATTGGGTGTTGTCGGTGTTCAAAGACTGACTATCTTTTCAAAATTTTGACGGAATATTTTATCCATACAACTGGTAAATGTGACGCTAAGACCTATCAGTGGCCATTTTCTCTTGAAAACCTATAAGATGTTTGTAAAGTAATCCAGGGAAAACATGAATTTTTTAAGCTTTTGATGGGTATCACTGCTTAACCAGCCCAAAACGGGTTAACACTTGTTTTTTTGAATACCCTTATTACTTATAAAAATGGTCCTCAGTGAATTCCACTTCCAACAAAGGAGATTATGTTTATCTCTCGGATACACATTGGGTGCTGTGGGTGCCCAAAAACAGCCCATTTTCTCAAAATTACAATGCTTGACAGCCTGTAGAGGGGTTAATAAAAGCTCAGTGGAATATTTTGTCCATGCAACTTGTTATGTGTCATCAAGACCTATGAATAATCCATTTTCCTTGAAAACCTACAGGATGTTTTTAGAGAAATCCACAGAAAACAGGAAATTTAAGCTTTTAAGGGGTATCTCTTTAACCAGCCCAAAATGGGTTAAGACTTCGATTTTTGAATACCCTTACTACTTACAAAAATGTTTTCCTATAAATCTTGCGTCCAATAAAAGAAGGTACCTTTCTCTGTGGCATACCCATTGGGTGCTATTAGGGTCCAAAAACAGCCCATTTTATCAAAATTTTGACGTTTATCATCCATGGAGGGTTAACAAATGCTTACTGGAATATTTTGTCTATGCAACTTGTATGGTCACACCAAGCCCTGCACGTGTCCAATTTTTCTTGAAAATCTACAAGACTCGTTTAGAGAAATCCACAGAAAACATGAATTTTTGAGCTTTTGAGGGGTATTGCAGTTTAACCAGCCCGAAACAGGTTAATGCTTGGTTTTCTGAATACCCTTATTACTTACAACAATGATTCTTGGAGAATCCCACTTCCAATAAAGGAAGTTATGTTTATCTCTTGTGTATCCTTTGGGTGCTCTGGTGGCCCGAAAACAGCACATTTTACCAAAATTTTGATATTTGGCAGTCTGTGGAGGGTTAGTAAATGCATTGCCTAATATCCCTCATATATCAATAGTAGGGTCACATTTTGCCTAACAATGATGAATATAAAAAAAAATCTACAAGATGCATTTTGAGAAAGTGCCTATAAATTCTAATTTTGACATTTTTTTTCCAGTTCTGGTGAAATAAGAGTTGAATCGAAAATTCTGTTTATGTACATTTTTAGATTGTGTGCCCCTCTGCTGCGTGTGCAAAATTGTGTGAAAATCAGTTCAAAAATGGCTTCTGAATCATACAGACAAAATGTATGGGAAAAAAAAAACAAACAAACAAACAAAAAAAACAAACTAGACTTTATGATTCTGGAGAATAATGGCTTTTCCAGATGAGATGCTATGATTTTTCATGACCCCAGAGTGTCTGATGAATTGTTTTTAACTGTCTCACTGATGTTCCTTTGTTGATGTTATGAGAAAGGTGAGCATAGTAGTCTCAAATGACTCAGTTTGATAAAAAAATGTTTAAGTTAAAACCATCATTAATGGTGGTTAATATCAATATCGTCGTCCGACAAGTCAATGACCGACAAAAGGAGTTATGTTTGTTTGACACATACTCACTGTGTGATGTGGCTATTTGAAAATGGTCCATTTTATCTCAAATGTATCCAAAATATTGATGTCTGGCAGCTTGTAGAGGGTTAACAAGTGCTAACAAGAATATTTTTCCGTGTAACTTGTAATGTCACAGAAAGAACTGCGAATGGCCATTTTTTCTTAAAAATCTACAAGATGTTTTCAGAGAAATCCAGGGAGAACATGAATTTTAAGCTTTTGATGGGTATCATTGTTTTTCTAGCTGAAAATGGGTTAAGGATTGTTTTTTGAACACCCATATTACTTACAAAAATAATTCTCAGTGAATTTCACTTCCACTTATGTTGATCTCTCCTCTTAACTTTGGGTGCTGTGTGTACGCAAACACAGCCCATTTTATCAAAATTTTGATGTTTGAGAACCAGCATGGGGTTAACAAATGCTTACTGGAATATTTTGTACATGCAACTTGTAATGTCACACTAAGATCTGCGAATGGCCAATTTTTCTTGAAAATCTATGACATGTTTTTAGATAAATACTCAGATAACATGAATTTGTAACCTGTTGAGGGGTATCACTCTGTAACCAGTCCTAAACGGGTTAATAATTGGATTTGTGAATACCTTCATTACTTACAAAAATGATCTTCACAGAATTCCACTTCCAATGAAGGAGGTTATGTTTATCTTGCTGGTACACATTGGGTGTTATGGATGCCCAAGAACAGCCCATTTTCTCAAAATTTCTATGCTTGGTAGCCTGTGGAGGGTTAACAAACGCTTACCGGTATATTTTGTCCTGGCAACTTGGAATATCACTCCAAGACCTGCGAATGGTCCATTTTTCTTGAAAACTTACGAGATGTTTTTAGAGAAATCCACAGAAAACAGGAATTTTAAGCTCTTAAGGGGGTATCTCTCCTTAACCAACCCAAAATGGATTAAGACCTCGATTTTTGAATACCCTTCCTACTTACAAAAGTCTTTTCCTATCAGTTTTGCGTCTGGTAAAAGAAGTTATGTTTCCCTGTGGCATTCCCATTTGATGCTGTTGGTGTCCAAAAACAGACTATTTTTTCAAAATTTTGACATTTAGCAGCCTATGGAGGGTTAACAAATCCTTACCGGAATATTTTATCCATGCAACTGGTAATGTGACACCAAGACCTATCAATGGCCATTTTCTCTTGAAAATCTACAAGATGTTTGTAAAGAAATCCAGGGAAAACATGAATTTTTTAAGCTTTTGATGGGTTTCGCTATTAATAGTCATGTCACATTCAGGCCTAACAATGATGAATGTAAACAAAATATCAACAAGACGCGTTTTGAGAAAGTGCCGATAAACACTAATTTTGACAGTTGTTTGCCAATTCTGGCAAAATAAGGGTTAAATAAAAAATTCTGCTTTGGTGCATTTTTAGCTTTTGTGCCTCTCTATGCGTGTGCAAAATTGTGTGAAAATCGGTTCAATAATGACTTCTGAATCGTACAGAGAATGTGTGGGGAAAAAAAAAAAAAAAAAGAAAAAATGAAATAATAATAAAAAAAACAATAGTCTTTTCCGGAGCGAAAAGCCTAAAAAACAGAGATATGATGTCATTTATGACAGGAATATCCCCTCCTACCTCCAAACAAAATAACATAACACTGTAATAATATCATATGCAGCAAAAGTAATAGTTGAGGGCCTTACCTCTGACATTTTTCAGCTGAATTTGAAAATGTCAAGTATGAGCTATTGGGATGGGTTGCAATCCGTCATCTGTCCGTATGTCCATACATCTCTCCATCCATACGTGCGTTCCTCTGTCCATCCACAATTTCCTTAGCACACCCTACAGGCCGCAGCCTCAGCCAATTGGTCTCAAAATTCATACATGGCTTTGGAGTATTGTCTAGATGGGGGCTATCAAATGTTTCCGAATTTTATTGAAAAACAAGGCCACCAGTGGCCATCTTGGATTTGGATATAAATTGTTCAACAGTTCCTTTAGCACAATTTCCTCTCACCCGATCAGTCCCAAATTTCATATGTAGCTTTGGGACATTGTCTAGATGGGAGCTATTAATTTTTTCTGAACTTCATCGAAAAACATGGCTGCCAGCAGCCATCTTAGATTTGGCATATAAATTGTCAACAGTTCCATTAGCACACTACAGGCCTCATCTTGCATCCAATCTTTTTCAAATTTCATATGTAGCTTTGATGTCGTGTAGATGAGAGCTATCGAATATTTCTGAATTTTGTTGAAAAACATTAATGCCTGCTGCCATCTTGGATTCGATATATAAATTGTCAACAATTCCATTAGCACACTACAGGCCACATCTTGCATCCAATCTTTTTCGAATTTCATATGTAGCTTTGGTGTGATGTCTAGATAGGAGCTATGAAATTTTTCTGAATTTTGTTGAAAAACATGGCCGGCAGTGGCCATCTTGGATTTGCCATATTAATTGTCAACAATTAAATCCAACAGGCTGGATCCATCACCTGCTTTTTTTCAGATTTCATATGTAGCTTTAGTGTGATGTCTTCTCAGTAGAAACTTGAGTGAATGACTTGGCATTACTGGATCTTTCAGTTTAGTTCAGTCCTTTCTTGGAAAAGTTGAGCTGCAATGTCATTGACACTTTCATTTTAACATTATTAGAAAATACTTAAAGCTATGATGTTCGTGTCGATTGAGGTCTAAAAACGTCAAATTGAAATTGCTCTACATAACTTGAAATCAAGACAACTTATAGTACTCATGGTCCCCAATAACAAGTTGCAACTTCAAATATTGGAGATATGCCGTCAATTCCAACAGGAGTTACCCCCTCCCATTTCCTCCAAAACTACATAACATACTACTATAATAATATCCCAGGTGACAATAGGTATAGTTGAGTGCAAACATTGTGGAGTTTCATCGAAATTGTAGGAAAATTGATAATGCTATCATGTCATTGCTGATTGAAGGTGGGAAACCTTAAAAGTAAATTTCACTGCATAAAGTTGAAATCAAGGAACTTTTAGTGCTCATGGTCCCAGATAACAAGTTGAAAAATTTGAAAAATCTCACCTCAAATATCTGAGATTTCAAGGCATTACCAACAGGTATTAACCCCTCCTGTCTAGTGACAGCCCCACCCCACACACTATATACCATGAAACTATAATAATATCACAGATGACAAGAAGAGTAGCTGAGGGCCAGCATTGTGAAGTTTCATTCAAGTTGTGGGCAAATTGCTAACGCTATCATGTATTTGGGTATTGAGAACTGGGAAACGTCAAAATCCAATGTCATTGCATAAACTTGAAATCAAGGGAACTTTTAGTACCAAATAACAAGCTGCAAACATTTTTTTAAATCATAAATCAAATACTGGAGATAGGACATACATATTTTCAGGCATTACCCCATGCCATCTGGTGACAGCCCTACCCCCAAACAATGTAACATACCACTATAATATTATCACATCCAACAAAAAGAATAGTTGAGGGCTGTTATGACCCATAATGTAATAAATGCCTATAAAGTAATACCTACCCATAATGTAATACGCACCCATAATGTAATAAAAAATTACCCATAATGTAAAAAATGTAATAACATGTAAAAAATGTTAGGCGCCCATAATGTAATAAAATTCAAAAAAATTTAGATACAAATTACACTCATCCAGGCCCGTAATGTAATAAAATTCTATTGTGTAGTTCCATCGAAATTGTTGGAAAATTGTTAATGCTCTCACCTTATTGGTGATTGAAGGTCGGAAATTGTGTACATTAAAATTTCACTACAAACAGCTGAAATTAAGAGGCATTATAGTACTCAATAAATAGACACCTTAACCTCTCTATTGGCCTGCTCGGTGGATGGGTCCAATTAGAGAGGATGTTTTTTCAATGAATGAATTCTGGAAATTAGCTTGCGATTCAAAATAATCTAATACTGTTATTAGGCTTCCCAAACCCAGTTTGGGAAAGACTCTTGTAATTCTTCTTTTTCAAAAATTTTTCTTCATTCTTTTTTTTTAGGCTTTCCCAAACCCAGTTTGGGAAAGACTCTTGTTATTATTCTTTTTCAAAATTTTTCTTCATTATTTTTAGGCTTTCCCAAACCCAGTTTGGGAAAGACTCTTGTTTTTCTTTTTTAAAAAATTTTCTTCTCTATTTTTTTATTTTTTATTAGGCTTTCCCAAACCCAGTTTGTTTTTCCCCCTCAATTTTGTCTGTTGCACAGCTCAAAAACAAGCTGTACGATTTCAACCAAATTTGGCATACTTATGTAATGTCATAAAATCTAGTGATATGAGGTATTGTCATGTCTTTGAAAATGCTTATTTTCAAAATTTTCTGCCAAAACCATCAAAATTTCACCATTTTTCAACATAGATCAAAAACAAGCTGTACGATTTCAACCAAATTTGGCAAACTTATGTACTGTCACAAAATCTATTGAAATGAGGTATCGTCATATTCGTCATATGATATACTAAAATCACCAAACAAATATTTCAAAATTAACCCCTACTGGCCACAAATGATATAAATATAGCATTTTATCTTCAGGATTGACTAACTTCAAGGGCACATTTCTCTAATTGCAAGGTTGTTGTAACAATTATTTTCATATGCATAGATGCACTAATGAATGCAGAAGAAAGTTATTGTTTACTTTTAATCTCATCATTTAACCCTCAAGCACAATTTTTTTTTTTTTTTTTTTTATTAGGGTTTAACGACACATTAACAGCCAGGGTCATATCATGTCGCTGACAGTTTTATGAGTGTAGGAAGCTGGAGATAACCACTGAGGAATGACGAGCAGCTGTCAGCTCTCCAACATCATAACTCTGCACCGCGGCACAGGCAGGGTTAGATTGGTTGAAGACATGCGCACCATCGACGTGCAGTACGCCTTAGTACACAGCGTCATTATGCCCCCCATGTAGGCAATCGGGGTGAAGTGCCTTGCCCAAGGACACAACGCGAATCAGTCGCTGAAATGGTCACCCATCCAACTACTAACCGTGCTCGACGTTGCTTAACTTCAGTGATCTGACGAGAACCAGTTACTGTGACACCACCCCCCATCAAGCACAATGAGTACCATTCGAAAATGCCAGAATTAGCTAACTTCGGTTGCTTTTTCCTATAATTTTGGAAGGGTTAATTTCAAACACTATGTTGTGCTATAGGTAGAGATGCTTAATGAACAAATCTGCTGCTGTTAGTAATTGTTTGGGGCTTAACCTAACATATGCTTTGCCCACTTAAAGAATAGTACTGTTCAAAAAAATTTGATTTTCAGTGAATTTTGCAAACATCCGTACTCATTTGCTCTAATGCAAGGTTGTTGTAGCAATTATTTTGGTATGGATAGATGCATCAAGGATTGCAGAAAAAAGTTACACTTTACTTTTTATTCTTAAGATATAATCCTCAAGCACAATGAGGGTTAGAATGAGAGTACCGTTATAAAATGTAAAAAATTAGCAACTTTGGATGTTTTTGGTCTGTCAATTTGGAAATGGTTAATTTCAAACACTTTGCTTTGCTATATGTAGTCTGCATTTTCACATTGGAAAGTTGGGAAAGCCTGTAATTTGTCCAACAAATTACAATTCTCTGGTTGATTTATTTTTTTTTCCGCCATCAGTTTTGTCTGTTGCACTGCTCAAAAACAAGCTGTACGATTTTAACCAAATTTGGCTTACTTATGTAATGTCATCAAATCTAGTGAAATGAGGTATCTCCTTGTCTATGAAAATGCTTAATTTCAAAATATTCTGCCAAAACCTTCAAAATTTCACCATTTTGCAACATAGCTCAAAAACAAGTTGCACGATTTCAACCAAATTTGGCAAACTTATGTATTGTCACAAAGTCTAGTGAAATGAGGTATCATCATATTCATGAAAACACTTATTTTCAAAATTTTCTGCCAAAACCATCAAAATTTCACTGTTTTTCAAAAGTCTCAAAATTGTTTACTGTTATCTAGCTCAAATTTTCCAAACATTTAGAGCATAATATGATAGCCCAAAATCAGCACACAAATATTTCAAAATTAACCCCTGTTGGCCAAAAATGATATGAATATAGAATTTTTGTCTTTAAAATTTACCAACTTCAAGGGCAGATTTCTCTAATTGCAAGGTTGCTGTAACAATAGTTTAGGTATGGATAGATGCAACAATGATGGCAGAAGAAAGTTACTGTTTATTTTTTAATCTTAGATTTAACCCTCAAGCACAATGAGGACCAGAATAAGAGTACCCTTTGAAAATGCTAAAATTAAACAACTTTGGTTGCTTTTTTCTATCATTTTGGAATGGGTTAAATTCAAACACTTTGCATGTCCATATTCACAATTGACTACCGAGCATATTTGCTATTGTAAGTTTGGTTGTAAAGTTTAACCCTATGCTCATTCTGGTTGCATAAAAGTGGGTACCGTCCAAAAAAACTCCCATTTTTACAGAATTTGGTAAGTTTAAGTGACAATTTACTCTATTTCTGATTGATTGAGCACTGAATGTTTTCTATGGCTGCATGCTTAAGAATAAGAGTACCCTTTGAAAATGCTAAAATTAAACAACATTGGTTGCTCTTTACTATCATTTCGGAAGGGTTAATTGGAAACGCTTTGCTGTGTTATATGCAGAGCTGCCTAATCAACAGATCTGCTGTTTTAAGTTATGCTGTGGGGCTTAACCCAACATATGCTTTGGCCACTTAAAAATAGCACTGTCTGCAAAAAAAAGAAGATTTTTAGTGAATTTTGCGAATTTCTGTACTCACTTGTCCAAAAACAAAAAGGAAAGAGCTCTTTGTGCTTTCCATAACTGCATTAAAAAATCAATGGAGAACAAATTTTGTGTTATATGTTTTGGTGTCTGATTTTAGCCTTAAGAACCCCATGGGTGCCTGAGAAGTGAAGATCTACATGTCCACTGAAGTAGGTTTGTTTTCCTCCACTGGTAAAATAGGACCTGGTAACTAACATCACTGGGGTGCAATCCCTCGGTATGTGGGCAAAATAAGCATAAACAATTGGCAAAACTTGACTTTATACTTTGTTGTGTCATTATTTTGCATAGATGCTGACAAGGATGTGAGACTCTAATAAATAACTCTTTAGAATACTGGATTGGAACCTAGAACAAGAGTACTGTTCAAATATACCTATTTTGGTAACTTTTTCTATCAGTTTGGAAAGGGTAATCTTGAAACACTTTGCTTCCATGTATGTACAGTAGCCTGTTTATGGACGACCAAGAACAATACAAACATGACATGCCAAAACCCAATATTTATTTCGACGCAACAGGATCACATACACGTAGTGTGAATGTTGCAATATATACACAGGTTTCAGCAAGTGAATATAATAATAAATCTTCAGCCTTCCGCTGATCTGTCGTGGTCCTCTAACGAGGAGGCCTACATTAACCCAGTGCCCTGCCAGATATTTCTCCCCCTCTCTCCCTCCTAATCTCCAGGCATTCAGTCAAGAACTGTTTCATAATTCCCCCCACTGGTACCTTCTTATCTTTTGGCGGCTGCTTCACATACATGAAGCTGAATCGCATTCACATAGTGTGTATATGCTTCAAATTATACACAGGTTTCAGCAGGTAAATATGCAAGACTTATTGGGGAAAAAGTGGACTCATGAAGCTGGTACCAGAAGGGTCTGTGTATCTTGAGATTACTGGAAAGTACGGATCCAGGAATGCCATGATGCATTGATAGACAGAATGTAACTAAGCAACCCCACATTCCCTGATGCATACCTACACGTATGGTGGTGATGTCAGCCCTGTATGGGGTCTGAAAGAAAACCTGCATACCTACACGTATGGTAGTGAAGTCAGTCTTGGGTGGGGGACTGAATGAAAGCTCTAAACCCTGAATGAGGAGACTGGAAGAAAATACAGTGTGGGAATGGTTAGTCCTCCTCGTTCTCGTGGTCTGCAAAGTAGGTGGCTAAGATACCCAATGCAAAGTATGCCTCCGACCATGGAGTGGTGATACAAAGTCCACTGCACACCTGCAGAAAGAGAAAGGGGGCTTAAGGAGAATGAAATAGAAAGAAAAACTGGTACCAAATGAGTCTCTATTTTTGGGTGTAGACTTGATGATGGTGCGTCGGGTGATGGTGGGTTAAAAATGTAAACTATATGACAAACAAGGTAAGACTGAAGACAAAGGGGTACATTACTGTGATGGAATAAAACAGAGGGGGTCTCGTGTGACTGAGTTAACGAGTTTCATTGGTTGTAGGAAGGTTAGAGTTTGGTCAAGATGAAGGTAAAGTTGATGGTTAAAGAGTGAAAAAAGAAAGGGGACAGGTCCTGAATACTGTTTGAAAAGTATGAATTGCCATGATGACCAGAGATTGATACGTGGATGTTATTATTTTGAAGAAATATCAGAGTATAGGGGATGTTCCAAATGATAGACTGCTGTAATGACTGTGAAGTGACCCTAGGTGTTGTTGATTGTTCTGCAGAAAGTTTATCTAGCTGAGCTAAGTACAGTTGCTGTTAAAAGCCAGTGGTATCTGGTAGTCCATAAACTCTCAGAACTGGAGTTTCTTCAGAATTACACAATTTTACTTTTGTAAGTTTTGAAGTTGGGCTTAACCCGATATCTGCTATGAATGCTTGTTGCATAGTACGTCCAACAAAGTTCGATTTCAAGTGAGTTTTGCAATTTTCTGTCCTCATTTTTTTCAAAAGAGAAAAGTTGTATCTCACATCCCAACTAGCATCATTAAGTATAGACAATATCTGCCCAACTTAAGACTGTACCTACTTGGACTGAACAGACAAATTGTGTGAGACAAAGGAGGGGTTAACCTGACGATTTCTCATGCTAGTGCCACAGATCAAATGTAAAGATAATCAGTATGGTTGATAGTTTTGTGTATAATACAGCGTGCCATTTCACATTAAAAGTTGGGAAAGCCCGTAATTTGTCCATCAAATTACATTTCTCTAGTTATTACTCATATCATTCGCATAGTGAACCATTTCTCAAGATTACACAGATATGCATGGCATACAATTATTGTTACTCATCATTTGTGTGGTGAACCATTTCTTAAGATTATGCAGATACGTATTTCGGAATTAATTGGTATCTTCGAATTTCAAAAGTGCACAGACCAGATCAGCCAGATTAATCACAACATCTACAGTATTTTGTTTGATCTGGCTGACCTTGTTGCATAAATTCACCAGAATCAAATGCACCAGATAAACCAACTGTTGTAAAAATCTGTATTTTTCACTCTTGGAATAGAGGATCCCTGGTAATTTAGCTGCTTTTCCTGGGAAAAAGTATTCAGTTGACATCCATATTCAATTAACAGAAATTGGGTAATTTTCCTATCTTCTTGTTATAAAGTGAGCCGTTATTCTATTATATCTTGTTTGACAGAGCTCAATGATTAGATGCCTATATTGGATGCATTGGCCAAAAATGTCTACAAATGTTGGAACTTCTGTCAATCAGAGGCAGCAGAAGCTCAAAAAAAGTGGGGGGGGGGGGGGAGGAGGCATCACACCAAAAAGTGGGGGGTCACACCTCTCTGGGTACCACTGGGGTGTAGGATGGAAGCATGGGCAATGGTGGTGGGGCAGTGTATTCATGCAAAATATGTATGTTTATATATGCAACCCTTCACCCTTGTTCCCACCCTATTTAAGACACTAACCTCAGCGACCTCAACCTATCCTCAACCTTATTGTCATTATTTTGCGATATTGGATATTGACCAGTCAATATTGAATCATGTGGCATCTGGTGTCGCCACAGATTGAGGTAGTGGTAGTGGATTTATTTTTTTCGTTTTTGATTCAAGAGTAGCATTCGTCTTTATATATCCCACATTTTGGTACACACTACAACCTATATGGCGGCCACCCAATTCGCATACTTTGAATTGAATTGAGCTAGTTCTTTGCCTTTGAATACAAATTTATATTTTTCAAAATCACAGGGTAAAAGTGAATGAGAAAAGAAATATGGTACGTATGAATCGAATGAGAACTGATGAGAAAGAAATGTGTAGTGGCCATAGGGGTTGTGTACGTTATGTCGGAAAATGCCGTTCTGGCTATAATTGGTGAAAAAAGTGTGTGGGTGCATGTTCCCTCTGTGCCCTCCTGGCTCCACCGCCCCTGCTGTCAATGTTAGAGTAATTATTTGAATGATTGCAAAATAATTTTTGTATTAACAGAAGTTGAATCTTTTACCTATATGCTTTTAACAGGTCAAATTTGTATTAATGGTATGGTAAGTGGTTTGGTGTTTGTAAATTTATATACAGTTTACAGGGGTATTCAGTTAAAAGATACACAAATAAGTGGGCTCCACAATAATAGAAAAACACCAAGAAGTCTCCTTCATGAACTACTGGCTCATATGCTGTCATATTATGCTGAAGAGTTTATGTTAGTTCATAACAAGTCTCGGAGAAAAATATTTGGAGTAGCTCTGTTCTATTCCTTTCAATTAGTTACTTTAGCATTTGAAGAGTGAGATATCAGTGTTCCAATCCAAACAGTAGGTAAAATTTTAATACTTTTAAATCTAATAATAAACTGAACATAAACTTTGAATATTTTAATATTTTATCTTGTTCAAGTAAATCAACAACAAAAACCTCTCCCTCTCCTCTTGCTTACTCTCTGTCACCTTCTCTCCACTCCCTGTAGACAACTTAATCTGGGTAAGCATTTTGGACTCTTTATATTTGTTATATATTTTATTTATTATCTTTCCTCCCTCTTTGTTAAAGTTGTATGAATGTTCATTTGTAGTTCACTGACAAAGAATACTAATATAGTATCCAATGACACCAATTACCTTTTCCCACATTTGATGTACATACATACCTAAAAAAGGTAACCCTTTACCGAATACACAGGATATCAAAATGTATTATTTTAAATATTTTTATTTTCAATTTTTCCAAAAGTTTTTAACAAAACCTTATCATTTGACCCTCTCACTGGAACGATCTCGATGAGCTAATTCCAATGAAGGGGGGCTAAACAGTTTTTTTTTCAGCGGCACAATACTGTAAATTACGTGGGCAGATGTGATCAATTTGCTGTGTAAAGGGTTGAGCACCCCCCTAAAATTTTGCGACAACCAAATGAAACGAGTACTGTCATGGGGACACATCATCAGCAAGAAAAGCTCTCTGACAGTATGACACCCCAATTGTCCTCAAGTTTAGAATTTGATCATATTAGTGCACAATCACACGTGTTGTTTTATTCCAAAACAGTATCCCTTGTAAGGATAAAGCTGCAGAGGCCACAAAATGATAGAAGATGAAAATCACAAATTAAAACTTTGTTTACAATGGCATAACAGGGGTTCGAACCCATGCCAAGAGAGTTTCTTTCAGCATCAACTGCCTAGTGAAACTATACTGAACCACACACACCAGTCAGCCACCTACAGACCCCTAAAGGGAATGCTAGTTATCCAAGTATATAAGAGACCAGTACAGATCACACAGAATTCTCTCTCAATTATTTTTAAGTTATTCATCCAGTATTTGCAGCAATTCTGCATACTGCACCTCATGGAAATCAGTGAGAACGTCGCATTTTCAAATTTCCTGTGTGCCATAGAATTAAGAAGGATGTTGGTTTTATTAGCTTAACTTGACATAGTCAAGATAAGCTATTGCCATCACGCGTATGGAAGTCTGTGAGTCTGTTAGTCTGTGAATCTGTGAGTCTGTGGCGTCTGTTCACATTTTCCTTTAACACGGGCTACACCCCGCAGTTCTTGTCTGATCGTCACAAAATTTCATATGCAGGTTTGGGGTCATGTCTAGATGAGAATGTCCCCTTTTGGTCATGATCGGGCAACCGGTATGGCTGCCTGAGCCCAAAACCCGAAAACCATTAGCACAGTCTACAGGTCGTATTTATGAAGGGATTTCATTGTAACTTGGTAGGATGCCTCTGTATAATGCCTAGATGAGAATGTCCCCTTTTGGGCATGATCTATCAACCGTGATGGCTGCCCAAACCCGAAACCCAAAAACCATTAGCACAGTCTGCAGGTCATGTTCATGTTTAATGTGGAGGGATTTCATTGTAACTTGGTAGGATGACTCCTTATGATGTCTAGATGAGAATTTCCCCATTTGGGCATGATCTGCCAACCGTGACGACTGCCCGAGCCCAAAACCCGAAAACCTTTAGCACAGTCTACAGGTCATATTTATTGAGGAATTTCATTTTAACTTGGTGGGTTGACTTCATACAATGTCTAGATGAGTAAGTCCCCTTTTGGGCGTGATTGGGCAACTGTGACGGCTACAGGGGCCCGAAGCCCGAAAACCTTTAGCACAGTCTAGAGGTCATATTTATGAAGGGATTTCATTGTAACTTGGTAGGATGACTCCAAATAATGTCCAGATGAGAACGTCCCATTTTTATCGCGATCATGCAGCCTTGATGGGTGCCCGAGCCCAAAAACCTTTAGCATAGGCAAAATGTCATATTTATGGAAGGATTTCATTGTAACCTGTTAGGTTGACTCCATATAATGTCTAGATGATGACATCCCCTTTTGGTCGTGATTGGTCAGTTGTGATGGCTACAAGTGCCCGAAGCCCGAAAACCTTGAGCACAGTCTACAGGTCATATTTATGAATGGATTTAATTGTAACTTCGTAGGATCACTCCAGATGATGTCCAGATGAGATTGTCCCCTTTGGTTGCGATCATTCAACCATGATGGCTGCCCAAGCCCGAAGCCCGAAAAGCTTAAGCACAGTCTACAGGTCATATTTATGAAGGGATTTCATTGTAACTTGGTAGGTTGACTTCATATAATGTCTAGATGAGAACATCCCCTTTTGGACATGATTGGGCAACTTGGACGGCTAAAGGTGCCCGAAGCCCGAAAACCTTTAGCACAGTCTAGAGGTCATATTTATGAAGGGATTTCATTGCAACTTGGTAGGATGACTCCAAATAATGTCTAGATGAGAACATCCCATTTTGATCGCGATCATGCAGCCTTGATGGGTGCCCGAGCCCAAAAACCTTTACCATGGGCAAAAGGTCATATTTATGGAAGGATTTCATTGTAACCTGTTAGGTTGACTCCTAATGCCTAGATGATGACATCCCCTTTTGGTCATGATTGGTCAGCTGTGATGGCTACAAGTACCCGAAGCCCGAAAACCTTGAGCACAGTCTACAGGTCATATTTATGAAGGGATTTCATTGTAACTTCGTAGGATCACTCCAGATGATGCCCTGATGAGATTGTCCCCTATGGTTGCGATCATTCAGCCATGATGGCTGCCCGAGCCCAAAGCCCAAAAAACCTTTAGCACAGTCTACAGGTCATATTTATGAAGGGATTTTATTGTAACTTGGTAGGTTAACTTCATATAATGTCTAGATGAGAATGTCCCCTTTTGGACATGATTGGGCAACTGTGATGGCTAAAGGTGCCCGAAGCCCGAAAACCTTTAGCACAGTCTACAGGTCATATTTATGAGGAGATTTCATTGTAACTTGGTAGGATGACTCCAAATAATGTCTAGATGAGAACGTCCCATTTTGATCACGATCATTCAGCCTTGATGAGTGCCTGAGCCCAGATACGTTTAGCATAGGTAATAGGTCATATTTATGGAAGGATTTCATTGTAACCTATTAGGTTGACACCATATAATGCCTAGATGATGACATCCCCTTTTGGTCGTGATTGGTCAGCTGTGATGGCTACAAGTGCCCGAAGCCCAAAAGCCTTGAGCACAGTCTGCAGGTCATATATATGAAGAGATTTCATTGTAACTTCATAGGATCACTCCAGATGATGCCCAGATGAGATTGTCCCCTTTGGTTGCGATCATTCAACCATGATGGCTGCCCGAGCCTGAAGCCCGAAAACCTTGAGCACAGTCTGCAGGTCATATTTATTAAGGGATTTCATTTTAACTTGGTAGGTTGACTTCAGATAATGTCTAGATGAGAACGTCCCCTTTTGGACATGATTGGGCAACTGTGACGGCTAAAGGTGCCCGAAGCCCGAAAACCTTTAGCACTGTCTACAGGTCATATTTATGAAGGGATTTCATTGTAACTTGGTAGGATGACTCCAAATAACGTCTAGATGACAACGTCCCATTTTGGCCGTGATCATTCAGCCTTGATGGGTGCCCGGGCCCAAAAACCTTTAGCATAGGCAAAAGGTTATATTTATAGAAGGATTTCATTGTAACCTGTTAGGTTGACTCCAAATAATGCCTAGATGATGACATCCCCTTTTGGTCGTGATTGGTCAACTGTGATGGCTACAGGTGCCCGAAGCCTGAAAACCTTGAGCACAGTCTACAGGTCATATTTATGAATGGATTTCATTGTAACTTTGCAGGATCACTCCAGATGATGCCCAGATGAGATTGTCCCCTTTGGTTGCGATCATTCAACCATGATGGCTGCCCAAGCCTGAAGCCCGAAAACCTTTAGCACAGTCTACAGGTCATATTTATGAAGGGATTTCATTGTAACTTGGTAGGTTGACTTCATATAATGTCTAGATGAGAACGTCCCCTTTTGGACACAATTGGGCAACTGTGACGGCTTCGGGGGCTCAAAGCCCAAAAACCTTTAGAACAGTCTACAGGTCATAATTATGAAGGGATTTCATTGTAGCTTGGTAGGATGACTCCAAATAGTGTCCAGATGAGAACGTCCCCTTTTGGTCACGATCATTCAGCCTTGATGGCTGCCTGAGCCTAAAAACCTTTAGCATGTCTGTAGGTCGTATTTATGGAAGGATTTCATTGTAACTTGTTAGGTTGACTCCATATAATGCCTAGATGATAACATCCCCTTTTGGTCGTGGTTGGTCAACTGTGATGGCTACAGGTGCCCGAAGCCTGAAAACCTTGAGCACAGTCTACAGGTCATATTTATGAAGGGATTTCATTGCAACTTTGCAGGATCACTCCAAATGATGCCCAGATGAGATTGTCCTCTTTGGTTGCGATCATTCAACCATGATGGCTGCCCAAGCCTAAAGCCCAAAAACCTTCAGCACAGTCTTCAGATCATATTTATGAAGGGATTTCATTGTAACTTGGTAGGTTGACTTCATGTAATGTCTAGATGAGAACAGCCCCTTTTGGACACCATTAGGCAACTGTGTTGGCTACAGGGGCCCAAAGCCCGAAAATCTTTAGCACAGTCTACAGGTGATATTTATGAAGAGATTTCATTGTACCGTGGTAGGATGACTCTAAATAATGTCTAGATGAGAACGTCCCCTTTTGGTCGCGATCATTTAGCCTTGATGGCTGCCCGAACCCAAAACCCCAAAACCTTTAGCATAGTCTCTTGGTCATATTTATGGAAGGACTTCATTGTAACCCGTAAGTTTGACTCCATATAATGCCTAGATGATGACATCCTCTTTTGGTCATGATTGGTCAACTGTGACGGCTTCAGGGACCCGAAGCTCAAAAACCTTGAGCACAGTCTACAGGTCATATTTATGAAGGGATTTCATTGTAACTTTGTAGGATCACTCCAGATGATGCCCAGATGAGAATGTCCCATTTTGGTTGCGATCATGCAACCATGATGACTGCCAGAGCCCAAAGCCCAAAAACCTTTAGCACAGTCTACAGGTCATATTTATTAAGGGATTTCATTGTAACTTGGTAGGTTGACTTCATATGATGTCTAGATGAGAACGTCCCCTTTGGACGCAATTGGGAAACTGACGGCTACAGGGGCCCGAAGCCCGAAAACCTTTAGCACAGTCTACAGGCCACATTTATAAAGGGATTTTAATGTAACTTGATAGGATGACTCGTTTTGGAATAATTTCACTGTAACTTGGTAACTTTTGTTGATATACGTTAACTGTGAGGGCCACATACATTAACTGTGAGATCATATTAACCAACCCCCTCATCTCTTAAGGACAGTGTACACCTCATATTATTTTTATCATAAACATAGCATACAGGGAACAGAAATGAACATATTCCCAATTATCACAATTCTTGTCTTATTTCATAATCCTTTCATAAACATTGAACATTATCCTTTTCATCAAACACAACACACAAGATAAGCTACAGTGTCATTGACACTTTCATTTACAATGACATAGTGGTGGTTCGAACCCACACCAAGAGAGTTTGAGTAACACTTAGTTGACAGGTTCAGTCCCTAATAACCCTCCTTGTGTCCGGATGACAACCTTCACCCTGCATGTTATCCCTCCTATGAGAAGTTGGATAAGCTGTTGTGGCAACTGCAGCCACTCCCGATGCAAAGCTGCTTCCACTTCCTGCAGATTCTGTACAGGTAGATCCACTTTCTGTATACCATGCCCAAGGATGTCCCATCCCAAATGTACTCCTGACCAGCAGATCCAGTACCATCCTAAAGCAACAATGGATATCCAATTGATGTTTTGGCATCAGAACTCTCTGGGCATGTGGAGGGTAACTGAACCTGTCAATCAAGGGTAGCATCCATGGTCTGAAAATGATGCTTTCACCGTGTAATTGTCATGACAGTACTTGTTTCATTGGTCATTGTAAAACTTTAGATGGGGGTGCTTAGTTTTTTACCAGGTGCATATGGTTGGGGGAAAAGCTCCACCCCCACCTTTTAAAAAACAGAAAAAGCTGCTTCCACTGCCTGCTGATTCTGTAAAAGAGAATTAATATTGGTTTGTTTGAGAGCTGACTTGAGATGCTTTAGCTTTGTTTTTGTAGAATGTTACAGTTTGTAATAAGAATTGGATCTGAAGAGGGTGAAGTAAGCTGTAGATACCCAGCAAACAGAAATGAGGGCATTGTCATAGATTATTCCACAGATAATGAAATCAGCTGGAAGAACCTGAAAATGATAGAACCTGAGTTGTTCAATGGTACAACACAGCGAGTCACTGTTGCCTTACCACCTGAAGCCAAGTCTCCTGATACTATATTTAGATGGTGGCAACCCCTTGGTTTGACAGGTATAACGTTATCTTATTCTTATTTCCAAAAGGGAAGACATATGTATCTAGTAGTGTTTGTTGTTGTAAATTCACCTTACTGAAAGTCAATATGAGCTATTGTCATCACTTGGTGTTTGTCATCCTTCACTTGTCATCCATCTAGTATGGGCTCTCATAACACAAGGCGCCCTCTCGAACGGGAATTTCAGTGACCATGTTATTTTTATAGCCTAGCTATTCTAGTTCCACGATCCAGTTGTTGCATAGAAAATCTCTGGGGCAAAAAATGAAATTTAACCCTTTTTCTTATGCTACCCCACTGCAGTATCATAGATCAGCCTACATTCTCAAAATTAAGAAAACGAAGCAGCTTCTCTCCCATGATTCGTGAGGCAGACACTGAATTGTTATGAAAAATAGTCAAAAGTTGCCCGAAAGTCGCATTACGTTTGTTCTATGACGTCATTTTTCATTCGAGTGCATAGAAAATTTTGTCGATTCAGTGAAGTTTGTCTGTGTCGTTTACATTTACTGTCAATATTGCAGCCAATACTATGCATGTCATACATTTTTGTAACCTGTAGCTTATTTACGATAAACTGATACCGCTATGAAGGCTGTCAGACAATTTAGATAAGAATACCGCCCAAAAACTTAACCCTACTCCCAAAACGTTATTTTGCCGCATTTTCTTTTATTTGGGGGGGGGGGGGGGGGGGGGGATTTAACAGAACGATGGCGTAAATTTTTATTGTATCTGGATCAGATAGTGTTTTCATCCTCTATATCGTACATTTAGGTGCTAAATATGGCCACTTATATCCAAAATTTCTACCAAAATGGTCACCAGAAGACCAAAAATTGTGATTTTTTTTCGTCATTGCCATCATAAAACAAGCTACTTGGACTCAGTATCGACCAACTCTTCATTTTATTATACAAAAGCTTGAGCCCCCCAGAGTTTCAGACTGTGGCGAGTGACATAATTCCCAAGGATGCAGCTGAAACTGTCGGAAAAAGTTGATGATTTGGAAAACTGGGAGAGCGAAAAACAGTGAAAACCAAACTGTTCCAATTTTTGGTGGCTGGATAAGTTTGATATCCACTGACAGAAGCGAGCCAGACTGCAATACGTTCATCACATACCTACCTCCTATACATAACTCAATAAATAAATACTCTACTGTTGTTGAGTACCTATCACGTGTCCAGACATTCGCACGACAAGCAAACATGCCATATGTGCACATAAAGCTCGATGCTGGGGCTGCCTCCAAGGCCTACCAAACAGTATGGAACTACCGAGAGGACTTTTCAGATATAGTCATTCATCTGGGTGACTTCCATCTCATGACGGAGATGTTTAGTATTATGGGAACTCTTGTTAGTGGTAGTGGTTTTGAAGATGTAGTATTACAAGCTGACCTATGCGCTTCAGGTAGTATGAACGGTGTTCTAAAGGGAAAGCAGTACAATAGGTGTTGGATGGTGCATGAACATTTTGCCGATGCATTGGAACGTCTTTTGTTCGAGAAGTTTTCAGTCGACCAACCCATTCCGAAGATTATTTCTGACTTGCTAAAATCCAACCGGCCCGTGGAATTGGCAGTGGTGCTAGACAACAAGTCCCTGGTGGAGCTCTGGGAATTGTACGAGCATTTTAGGAAGCGTGTCTCGTCGGTAGAACTTCTCAATTTTAGTTGCGTTTCTTTTTCTTTTATATATAAATGATATAAGTAACTCAACATCACTCAATCTTTTATCATTTGCCGATGACACCACTGCACACTGCCCGGACTCCGATAATAATCCCATTACATCGTATTTCAATGACGAGCTCCAGAAACTATTCGAATGGTGCTCTGTGAACCAGTTAATGCTGAATGCTAAGAAAACCTCGTACATCATACAAATAAAGGGAGGAACAATAATCTTTGTCAAGAGGTAAAAATAAATAACCAAAACATTAACAAAGTTGGGGCCACCGAAACAGAAAAATCTGTTAAATTCTTGGGAATTAGCATTAATGAACATTTATCCTACAAGGCTCACATATCCCGATTGTGCTCGAAAATAGCACGCGCAAACTATAGTCTAAACAAAGTTAAAAATATCCTCCCCCATGGAGCTATGAAAACTTTGTATTACACCCTCATACATAGCCATTTGGTATACGGAATCCAGGCATGGGGCAACTCAAGAGCTATCAAAAAACTAGCTGTCCTGCAAAAACGTTCAATACGAATAATTAATAACAAAAAGTACAATTCTCATACAGATCCCCTGTTTAAAGAAAACCAAATACTCAAGGCTGATGATTTGTTTAGGCTACATGCACTACTGTTCGTGTTTGACTGGCAGAACGGCAGATTACCGGTGTCTTTCAATGATATATTTAAAATTACTGACAATCCATCTGGTAGGAGAACTAGACAGTCAGGCCTCCTATACATAGAAAAAACACGGACCCAAACTCTGGATAAATTTCCTTTATACTCCTTCCTGAAACTATGGAATGCTCTGGATGACACAACTCGTAATATTAGCGACAGAAGCATGCTTAAGAACAAGCTAACTTCCACATTCATTTCCTCATATTCCAGTTATGTCAGTGCAACAATCCCTACTGCCCTGATTGCACTTCGCAAACTTCGTAAATTGTCAAAGCCGTGGTCCGCGTCTAAATCTGGAATCCTCGTCTTGTGCAACCTGTCGCGCTTCCTCCTTACAGTGGTGCTATGTAAAATACTATATGGATATAAGTAAGAACTTGCAAATAAAAGTCTACACAAATAAATCAATAACATTCGTCATCCTACGATGATGATGCAGCTAGCGTAGACACCACACCCAAACATCATGACCATCCTCCTTGTCGCAGTCTAAACGATACGAACTTCATGATGGGACTTGTTGCCGCCCTCATGTGTTATGATAAGTAGTGTAGGGAGTCCTATAGGCAGGTTGCTTCTTGCCTACCTTGAATCACCGTCTTTCCGCTGGCGAAAATGAAACACTAATACTCTAATATCAGAAAAGTAATGATTCGATCGTCATTCTCCATCATGTGTCACATAATTGGCTCTCAGTTCATTCTTTCAGTCACAGTCTGTTTGCAATCACCCCATCTTCTTCCAGGGGGTGGCAGGTAGACAGCCACTTCCTACGGTATACTTCACATTACATTTGTGCAATATGTTTATTTGTAACCATTTTACATGTATGTGTACCGTGAATAAAGAATCTGAATCTGAATCTTATCTTGATGTAATGGACATCTTACATATGATTCACTGTTCCCTCAAAGAAAGTGACTTCCACCTTCGGTTACAATGTTGGCAAATGTCTCTACCATTGTTTTTTGCCTTCAACAAGCAGAATTACAGTTGGTATGGATCCATGTACATGCAGACACTTAAAACACTCTGCTCGCTGCACCCGGAAGCCAAGGCAACCATCGAGAATAAAGGAATCTCTGTTCATCGGGGACGTGGTAAAGTCGGGAGACAAGTAACGGACCAGGCCGGCGAACAAATGTACAACCAGAGTGCTAAAGTTGCTGGAGGTATTAAAGAATTTGCATGGAATAGGTCTACCTATGATAAATGGGTTTTAAACCGACCACAAATTTCCAAGTTCAAAAAAGCGCTGCTTCATATTGTTGACATTGATGCTTCGAATACCGATGGGCACCCAGACTGCAAGCAACATCGCATAGTTCAGTCTGAGAAAAGAGTGACAGAAGTATTTCGCATGCTTAAGGAGGAGTTCTTTAACCCTTTCAGCGAGGAGCTAGATAGTGAGAACCTGTACAATATATCCTCAGGAGCTCCAGTTCCCGATGAAGTTGCTATTGATATTTTGTGTATCTTTGACCATGGCGAGGAAGCAATGACAAAGTTCTTAGAACAATGGCTAGACAGTTCAAATGTAAATTTTTTCACCCCAATAACCAGGCTCAAGCGTGGTTCATTCGAAAATGCAAACAAACGGATGAAAGTTTCATCGAAAGGCAAAACGAAGGAGCTTGTCATACAGAGAGATATACATGGTAAGTTGTTGGCTTACTCGAACAAGCGAAATGTTGTAATAGATATTGACAGAGTCCTGTCTTACTGCATTGGGTCTGTTCCTCTCTGTCTTGCACATCCCGACGGAACACAAAGAAAGACAACAAAAAGTGTTCTTTTAGATGTATTAGTTCAGAGTTGTAACGTCATTAACTCTTGAGATCTGCCAGCTAGGAATAGTGTATCGGCATTTGTGATCGATCTTATGGCAACTGTGCGAATGGTACACCCTGTGTCACCAACGTTCGAAGAGCTGGCTCTCCACTTATTCAAGACATTCCCAAATGGATACAAACGGATAGATGTGATTGCTGAAACCTACAAAGGCGCTTCGATCAAAGCAGATGAAAGATCCGGTAGAGGTCAGAGTGCGCAATACGTCATTGGCGGCCCAAAGTCAAAGGTCCCAAGGAATTTCAACGAGTTTCTGACTAACGGAACAAACAAAGAATGCATGATTGACATAATATTGATGGTGTGGAGAGAAAACCGTCAAACGCTTCTCCACGCAGGACAAACGCTGTTCTTCACTGCTAGGGACCAGTGTTATGTGATCAGTAAAACCTCGGTTGGTGTCGTAGAGGAGCTATGTTCTGATCACGAGGAGGCAGACACCAAAATAGCCTTACACGTTGATCACATTTTTAAATCTGACCCTGGGCCAGTTGTTGTTCGTTCGCCATCGGGAGATACTGACGTCGCCGTGATTCTCATCGGATGCTTTCCCAATTTGATTCATGATATTTACCTTGACAATGGTCACGGGAACTCGAGGAAGATAATCAAAATTAAAGACTGTTTTTTGTCCCGAGAAGTCAAACTCTGTTTGATAGGTTTCCATGCTTTTACTGGAAACGATTATGTTTCAGCAATGTTTGGGAAAGGGAAGAAGGTATGCTTTAAAGTTTTACAGAACAATAACAAATACTTAAGTGCATTTGCCAGCTTTGGCTCAGATTGGAGCATTCCATCTATTGATGGCAATATTGAAGACTATACATCGAAGCTGTAGGGGAAAAAGAGACCAACTGCTGTGAATGAAACATGCCGGCAAATATTCTGGGAAAATTATCATGGCAAGGGGAAGATCGTTGATCTTTCATTGCTTCCTCCATGTGATGACAGTCTCCTACTCCATGCCAAACGAGCCAACTACGTCTCTCGAGTGTGACGTTTGTCAACGGCTGCAATAATGAACACACCTAGTCCATGTTCAAATGGATGGACAGACAAAATGAATGTTCTGTGGACCGAAACGCCATTCCCAACAGACTTTTCATCTATATTGATCGAGTGTGTAGAAGAGAATGCCGATAAATGTGGAAGTGATTACTCTGATAGTGAAAGCGACACAGAAAGTGATGATTCCGACGAGTACAAGGATTTGAGAAGTGACCTTCTTAGAATTAAAATTCACCCATCGATAGTATCATCTTATTTAATTTTGTCTTGCAGACGAAGGTATCATGACATTGGCAGTAACTAACTGTTGTCAGGTGTTGGGGGGGGGGGGGGGGTGGGAGGGGGGTAACTAACTGTTGTGAGGTGTGTGGGGGGGGTGGGGGGTTCGTTTGCAGTCTTGTTTGAATTGTCATACAACCTGCATAATATAATGATGGCTTAATAAAATATTTTCTCATGAAAAGCTGTCCAATAACACTTAGCAAGAATTATTGGGATTTGGGATATTTGTTTCCTATGGATTGGGATTGGAAGGCAAAAAGCGCGATTTCAAATTTATGTGGCCTTTTGTCAGCAACCGTGAACACGGAAGTTCATATTTGGAGCTAATTTTGATGCCATTCATCCTGAAACATCAATTATATGCGCTAGTTATGCTATTTGAAAGTTAACATTGCTGCTGCCTGCATATAACTTGATGTTGATTGACCAAAGTCAAGTTAAGCGCAATTGTCCTTCAAGACATTATAATTACAGTCAAATTGATAAGCCAACGCCAGAAAAACTAACCCAATTGATAGGAAAGGGTCACCCAGTATACATAGATAAAGTGTTGATGAATCTTGACTTACTATTTTATTTTATTACAACTCTGGTGAAAAATTACGAAAAAACGCAAGTTAAGGACTTCTGGTGGCCATCTTGGATTTAGGTGGCCATGCATAGCCCAAAATGTACTACAATTTCCTTGCAAATATGATAATCATACGCACTGATCGGGATACACTAAATCCCCCCTCCAAAAAAACAAAATGCGGCAAAATAATGTTTTGGGGGTAGGGTTAAGTTTTTGGGCGGTATTCTTATCTAAATTGTCTGACAGCCTTCATAGCGGTATCAGTTTATTGTAAATAAGCTACAGGTTACAAAAATGTATGACATGCATAGTATTGGCTGCAATATTGACAGTAAATGTAAACGACACAGACAAACTTCACTGAATTGACAAAATTTTCTATGCACTCGAATGAAAAATGACGTCATAGAACAAACATGAGGCGACTTTCGGGCAACTTCCGACTATTTTTCATAACAATTCAGTGTCTGCCTCACGAATCATGGGAGAGAAGCTGCTTCGTTTTCTTAATTTTGAGAATGTGGGCTGATCTATGATACACGAGCAAGCACGGAAAATGAATTAAAATGGAGTGGGATAGCATAAGAAAAAGGGTTAAATTTCATATTTTGCCCCAGAGATTTTCTATGCAACAACTGGATCGTGGAACTAGAATAGCTAGGCTATAAAAATAACATGGTCGCTGAAATTCCCGTTCGAGGGGGTGCCTTGTGCTATGAGAGCCCATAATAATCATCCATTGTCTAAAGTTGTCAGGAAATATCTTTAAATGATAATCTTCCAAGCTTATTAATTATAAGTTGATATGCCCAGTGTGGTGCGGATAATGCATCAAAAAGCTCAAAAGTCTTTTCAAAATCATCCCCTGAATCACAAGTCAAAATGCTTTGAGATTTGATATGCAAATTCCTAGAGTGACCCCTTATTCAAGTTTATGTATATAAAAAAAGTTTCTCTGACAATATTACAGCACATTCTGGGAAGGTCAAACTTTATGGCCCATCTCAAATTCCAGTTTTCCAAAAAATGAGGTATGCAGTTCATATACTATTTATTGAACCTTAGGAGCTAAAATTAGAAAAATGCAAATGCTTCTATTTCCAGAACAGCACAAGAAAAATATTTCTTATTTGTTATGAAGCCTCCTTAGGAGTAGTTGAATCAACTGGGAAAATAAAACTGCTCTCAGTTGCTTCAGGGGGCTCCATGTGAGGTATTTCAATGCTTATGCCCTGTGTGGAATCATCTTATACTCTGGTTTAAATGGGCAGGTCTGTCTTTTACATCTGTGGGAAGGTTCAGTGATAATTGAATCCTACAGCCCTATGGGGTTGTAGGATTAAATTATCACTGATCCTCCTGTCCCGCTGGGTGTTTATTGTGTTGTCCACTAACTGACCGCCAACTTTTGCTTTATGCATACTGGGTTGACAGAATTAACACTGTTGGTGTTGGAAAGAACACTAACAATCTTCTCACTACTACTGGCTTGAATGATTTGATATTTAGTATGTAATATCCTTCAATGGTGTAGATACTTCTTTGTTCAAAGAAAGTTTCTCCAGCAATAAGTGGGCTTGATCTGGCAGGGGACAAATTCAGGGGATAGGGTGGGGGTGGAGGGGGGCAACCCATGCAAAACTTGAGGAGGTGCTTCAGGGGACACCATATGGGGACTCTATTATGACACTATTGGTAATGAGAAAAGCACTCAACAGTCTTCTTATGAAATATTGGCTGCAGTAATTGATATTTGATATGCAGTCTTTTAATGGTGTTGATTAAGGTTTGTGCAAATAAAATTTCTAGGCAATATTTGGACTTTTCCTGGGAGGGGTACAATTTATAGGCCTGCCCAAACTTCAAGTTTTCAAAACCAGTCAACTGACTTCAACCAAAATTGGATGTAATATTACTGAGTGACATTTCCCCCTGTGCCTCATGGATCCAAAGACTTAAAAATAGAAACGAAAAATTCGAATGCTTATATTTCCTGTTCCCCTATTTGGATGCAAAGCTGAAACACAACACACTCTGGTGGTCACACGGGCTATGCCAGATACATTTATTATAACCATTGGAGCAATGCTCTCCAGCATCTCATCATCAACACCCTTGTACAACTCTGAACAAATCAATCACCCCATATTCTGAGGCTTGTCAGCCATATAAAAACGGTACTTATTCATTTATTATTCCAGTTTGAGTAACACTTACTGGCATTTCATCAACAACCTTGTACAGCTCTGTACAAATCAACCATATTTTGAGGATCATCAGCCTTATGAAAGCAGTAATTCAATAACTGAGAGGTACAAGGTACCTCTTCTCAAATGAGGCATTACACATGCAGTTGTTCTGCAAAAATCTACATCTCATAAATTTAACCTCACTCTCCAATTTCTTAACATCTGAAGCAACAGCCAAAGTAGAACTTTGAATCTCATTTTTAAAAGGTGCTGTGCTTTTGTAGTATCAACTAGTGCTTCTAGCTCAGGTGTTTTGACATTTATCCACCTCAAAAATATTTTGAGAGAATGCTCTGACATTGTTAAACCAGCATACTGTTGCAAAAAATGGAAATTGAAGGTCATTCAGTACAAAGTTAACAAAATTTTGTGTGAACTACTTGACATCCCCATGTGGAATGATCACACGATTAAACTAGTTAGCCATGTAGTCAGCTATATGTCTGTCCCCTATTGAGTTGCAAAACTGCAACACATAAAGATAACACACACATTGGTGCTTGCACAGGCAATAACAGATACAGAGTAAGAAAGAAAGCACAGAGGGAATGCCAAAATTAATAACCAGTCACTAATAATTAGCACAAAATCTCATGCATGTATCCCTAAACTTAAGGATACTGACAATCTCCTTCCAAACATCTTTAATATATCCATACTTTGCCATCTCCAAGTCTCAACAGCCACATCTCCAAAATAACGCAACCTGCATTGACATATGCCATACGATCCTTAACCTCAAACTATGCAAACTAAATATGAAAATGTGTGCACCAATCTGTTTAAACACTGCTTGAACCAACCTAAAAAATATCATATGTAAATCATATGCTTGACTACATCCTCAAGACATATGTACATGTATCTGTATGTGTATTCAAATGGTAAAATAAAAAATAAATAAAGGATAAATATGTAATATCCACCTACAACAAAGATAACTCAAAACAGGCCTGCCGATTTGAGGCAAATGCCGTTTGGGTCGTTTGGAGGTTACCTAAAATGAAAAACATGTGAACGAAAAACGGGTTGCATCAAATTGCCGCCAGTCATGCAAGACTTTTGCCATTGAATAGCACCAACCAATCATCAGCTGCATAACAAGGGGTTCGTTAGAAAAACTGTTTGGGAGATGGTGGGTTTACCAAGTATAACATGTGGGACAGATGTGGTCCCTCTAAACCAAATAGTAGTGAAGAACTTGGAGATTCTACAAAATGATATGGGTCGGTGGATAACCGGATCAAGTAATGCAGCCACACTGGAAGCGGTAATAGGGGAACTCTGGTGGATGCCGGTTAAAGATAGAATAGATATGGGAAAATTATACTCTCTAAATTACCTGGTAAACCTCCCAAACAGCAGATGGTGTAAAATTTTGTTTTATGTGTAACCATGTATGGAACTATAACATTCAGACAGGATGGATGAAGCAAGTAGAGACTGAAAATCTAGAAGGGGGACTGCAGAAGGGGTGCTGCTTTATAAGGGAAAGGGTGCTTGAAGATTGTAATAGAAACTGGTGAGCTGGAATAAGGACAAAGAGTTCTTTAGACGAGTTATATAAAAAGGATGCGCCAGCTTTCGAGAAGTACCTAGATGGATCATTTGGGCGGTAATTGTTGTTCAAAGTGAGATCCAAGTCACTGGAGTTGAGGGGGAGAAAGGCGAGGAAAGAATATGCAAAATGTATAACTTAGGAGGTGCAACAGAGACCCTGAGACCCTAGAACATTTCATTTTAGAATACCCCAAATATTTGCCTAGTAGAACAAGACTCCTTGGGAAACTAATGAAAAAATGGGATGAAAATATGAAGTATAAGTGGATGAAGAATGACATGAGTAAAAGGGTCAATGTTATAGTTGGGGGAGATCAAGAAGGTGCCAGTGGGGGGAATTATGAAACAGTTTTGGACTGAATGCTTGGATATTAGGAGAGAGAGTGGTGGAGGAATACCTTGGCAGGTCACTGGGTTAATGTAATGACAAAATGACAAAACAGCAGAAGGCTGAAGATTTATTATTATTAGATGTTTACATCTGCCTGAAATATAGCTGCTCTGTTGGCCACTTATTGGTTAATGCTCAACATCATTTTAAAATGTTGATCAACTTGAGATGTCAGGAAAAAGCAATAAATAATTCATGTCTCTGCCACAAATAGTGATGATGGATCCCATACTCTTCTGCTGCATGCTAGCCCATCACAAGATTAGGCTATAATTACAACTAATTTGTATCTGAATTGCTGCAACACAGCCTTATTATCGTTCCTAAGGATTTAGCTCTTTTCATTAGGATATTGCCGAAAGGAGCAAGAACTTGACTATGATACAACAGTTCATATATCAGCATAGTTGCGATACATATATATCTAGGTTACCTAACAGGTTACCTGAAACAAGTATAGGGGAGTGATCAGTAGTTCACCAAAGCTCAGACCAGGTAAACGATAAAAGGGTTACGCAAACTTTTGAAAACAGCAGGCCTGCAAAATGCCTAACAGTGCCTAGTTTGTTCCAGTTCATACTAAAAATGATCAGGCACCTGATTTACTCTTATTGTAGTCGATGTCTTGCAATGTGATGGTAATCAGGTATACACATAACACTCAGCTACAATAAAGAGGGGTGTGGATGGATATATCCTAACTTCTAAAACCTACCCTGAGGCTAGCTTCAAGTCTCTGTTACCAAACATCCAGTTATCACTTCCATTGCTAACATAATAATCGATGCCTGTAGAAGCTCACTATCATCAAGACTAGTACAAAATGTCCAAAACTCTTACCAACCAGACATAATACTGGCAAAAAATACCAGATTACGAGTACAAACCAGGTTGCACTCCATTTATAAAATCAAAGAGTGTCCACAAAATGTTGGTTTATCATGATCCAAACATATGTGTCCATTCCACTTCAAGAAAAACAGACTTCTGCAAACCTAAGTTGCAGGATTCCAAACCTATGGATTGCAACTCATGTTTCATGTTGCCTTTAAAACAATGAGCACAACATCTGATGTCTGAAAACCATTCAATACATTTGCCAAGAAGCACACTGACCCTCATAACTGCTGTCAACTCCTTTCAAGAGAAACACTTTTCTCAATCTAAAGCAGGGCAAGATCCCAGCTTAACAGCATAAGGATGCTACATGCTATAACATACATAGGCAGTGCCACTTTCATCAGAATATACAATACTGTAACATGGCAGGGGCAGGTCGTATTCTCACCACGGTTGTAACTATAAAAAAATATATATTTGGGTGATATATGGGTGGTATGGGTGGCAATATATAGGGTGCACTCCAAGGCTATGTTATAACAACAGAAATACAATGTGATTAGGAATTAGGATGGGCTACAATGGCCTTGGAATAATCAGCTGACATCTCTGTATAATATATTCTTTGAGTGATCACTGGTAGAGTGTCAGTCTATATTTGACTGTACAAGATTATCAGTTTAAGTACTATACTGAATAACATGTATCCAACAATTATGTTAGTATATCCATATATCTGCCTGCACTATGTAGCTTATCTGGTAAGTTCTGTTCTGTTTTGGATGGAGAGAGAGAGAGGGGGGATTATGTGGAGACCCAAACTTGTGTTCCCGAGCTACCATATGGGAGAATTATATATGTGTGTGTGTGTGTGTGTGTGTGTGTGGTGTGTGTGTGTGGGTGTGTCTTACCAACTTGACGAGGTAACTAGACAAAAGAGTTTGCGTGTTTCGCCTTACCGAGGTACAAAAGACAAAAGAAACCCTTTACCTCGGTTGTTTTCCCAGAACTGTACCGGCAAAACAAGGTAGAAACCGTTAGTCCACACAAAGGACAAACAATGGGGCACCTCGGTATGTAGGGTAGACAAGACTGTGTGTGTGTGTGTGTGTGTGTGTGTATGTGTGCGTTTGTGTGTGTTTGTCTTACCAACTTGACGAGGTAACTAGACAAAAGAGTTTGCGTGTTTTGCCTTACCGAGGTACAAAAGACAAAAGAAACCCTTTACCTCGGTTGTTTTCCCAGAACTGTACCGGCAAAACGAGGTAGAACAAACAATGGGGTACCTCGGTATGTAGGGTAGACAAGACTAGGTGTGTGTGTGTGTGTGTGTGGGTTTGTCTTACCAACTTGACGAGGTAACTAGACAAAAGAGTTTGCGTGTTTCGCCTTACCGAGGTACAAAAGACAAAAGAAACCCTTTACCTCGTTTGTTTTCCCAGAACTGTACCGGCAAAACGAGGTAGAAACCATTAGTCCACACAAAGGACAAACAATGGGGTACCTCGGTATGTAGGGTAGACAAGACTGTGTGTGTGTGTGTGTGTGTGCGTGCATGCATGCGTGCGTGCGTGCGTGCGTGCGTGCGTGCGTGCGTGCGTGTGTGCGTGTGTGTGTGTGTGTGGGTGTGGAGAGAGAGAGAGAGAGAGAGAGCAGGATTATGCTGTTATAAAGACACCCACAGAAGACCAAAACTTGTTTTCCTGGTCAACCATATGGGAGAAACATATATGTATGTTCAACTTATTGAACACATGCTGTTTCCATGTGAGATTTTGAAAATTTGTCTAGCAAAGTTTCTGTTCTCAGCTTTGATGATTTTACTTTCATCTTCAGAATCATTCGAAAGTGGATTGGAGTCATTTTCCCAGACAGTTACCAAGCCTGGATTGTGAAGCATCTGGTTTCTTGATCAGTTTCTTTTGCTGCTTGAAATTCAGCCTCACACTTCAATTTCTTAACATCTGAAGCAACTGCCAAAGTGAAACATCAAATCTCATTTTGGAAAGTTTTTATTGCATTCTCACTGAAATAGTTCTTCCAGTCAGGTTTTTTAATATTGAACCTTAACAACCCCAAAAATATTTTTTGAGAGAACACTCTGACATTGTGAAACCATTGTAAAACCAACTTATAGCAACTGTTGTACAAAACATAAATCAAAGGTCAGTCACTACAAAGCAAACAAAATTTTGTGTGAACTACTTGTCATCTCTGTGAAGAATGGTTGCACAATTAAACCAATTAACCAATTAAATCAATACCCCAGTAGCATACCTGTATGCATTGCAGCAATTCCTCAAGAAAGGGGAAATAAATTTCAAACTTATTCACCACGTTCAAATGTAGGAAATTATATAACTATGACCCAGGTGCTTGTGATATTCCTCTGCATGTGTATGGTGGGGAGGAGACAGGCGAGGATGATATTGTAGAGCTTGAATATATTTAGGAGGATTTTGACAGCACATGTTGTTAAATAGTTGAAAGTGCTATATTTTCCCCACCTTGTAAATATTCGTGACTTAATTTACATTTTAACAGTTGCAATGCAGTCTTTGCTTACAGGTACGTGTTCTACAACTTAACCATCAATTACTGCATTGTGACTGTATTGTTCCCTGGAGCCTCTGTTGTGATTATTGTGACGATCAGTTGGAGTATAGACATACAGCCCTGCGTGGCTTTAGGATTGTTCCATTATTGATCTCTGATCTGCCTGTTAATCTAATATCCAACTAGTGTCTGGCACTCAAGATGAGGCACCTCAGATGGGAGGTAGTCTTTTATTGTCCCATACCCTAATGTTTGTTGTGTTTTAACTGGTTGAGTGCTGGAGGCCACTATTGGGCTTTAAAACAAAAGTCAACATTTTCCTGGGTATGTTTCATATTCAGTCACATGCATATAATATTTTGTTTTTATAAATCTGTTCTATTACAAATGATTGGAGAGTGCCTGTGGGCACTCTCCAGTGGTTGTGATGGGCCAGATTTTGAATAACAAATTCAGACCACCGACAATAGTCTAGCCCTCAACCAGTTAAGTAAATGATCGATCATAGGGTTTTGACAGAATCAAGTTGGTTGAACATAAATCTGAGCTGCGATTGTGTCGAATGTGACTCCCCACTTTACCTTTCTTCTCACAGCACTGTAAACACTCATCGTCCAAAAAAGAAATGTGGAAACAGTGAATCATCCAAAAAAGAAATGTGGAAACAGTGAATTAGATATGCTACCCCGCTTGCTCTTCGTCCAGATATTCTCGACTCCATGATATCCCAGTGCATCCTGCCCAAGCATTATATACTCACCCAAAAAAGAAAGTGTGCATTGCAGAAATTGATCAAGCTCCAAAGAAATAATTTCGTAGGTGTAAAGAGTGTTAACCTGTTCATGAATAAGTTATATTGAACACAAAAACAGCTTTCCCCATTAAAATTGCATTAACGTTAAATGACGTGCTGCACGTTTGTGAAGAGGCATGTTTTGCACGTGGAGAGTCTGAAAATTCATGCAGCAGTGTGAATCCTTGGGTATTTAAACACTAAAATAAGGCCTTCCTATCGTTCACATTCAATCTTGCGCTGCTGTTAAAACGACTCCACATTAGCATGCCAAGTTTGACAATGAATCAACGTTTCCTTGCCCTGGGTATGATTAGAGCTGGCAGAATACACCGAGAGGTTGCCCAGCATTTGAACTGCCACCATAACACTGTAGACAGGCTAGTCCATCGACATGCACAACATGATGACGTTCGAGACCGACCCCGCTCCGGGAGACCCCGAGTTACCACCCCTGCACAAGATCAGTATATCCGTGTCGTCCATCTCCGGAACCGGCAACAAACGGCAACGACGACAGCCAGGAACATCCCTACCCTGAGACGGATACATCCTCAAACAGTAATCAACCGGCTGAGAGAATATGGCTTACGTCCTCGAAGACCTGCAATTCGTCCGATTTTGACGTTACGTCATCGTCGTGCTCGACTGCAGTGGTGTAGACAACATCTCAGGCATCCCTTACACTGGTGGCGATGTGTTTTATTCACAGATGAATGCTATTTGCATCTTTCATCATCAGATGGCTGCCAGAGAGTGTACAGACGTCGAAACGAACGCTACGCAGATCCATGTGTCGTGGAGCGAAACCATTATGGGGGAGGGTCTCTCATGGTGTGGGGTGGCATCACTGCCTGTAACAGAACTGAGCTGGTCATTATTGATGGCAATCTCAATGCAGCTAGATATCGTGATGAAGTGCTTACACCCGTTGTTGTCCCATTTCTGCAACGTCACAGCCCCGGCGTCATTCTACAGCAGGACAACGCCCGACCCCACGCAGCTCATGTTGTTCAACAGTATCTGCAGCAACAACAAGTGGACGTTCTTCCTGGGCCCGCAAATTTGCCCGATATCTCACCCATTGAGCACGTATGGGACGAAATGAAACGTCAACTATGCCGGCTTCCCCATGCACCGTCAACGCTTGTGGAACTCCAAAGACAGCTTATCAGAATATGGAACAACATCCCACAACACTTCCATGCTAACTTGTTCGCTTCCATGAGGTGTAGATGCACAGCAGTAGTCGATGCAGAAGGTCATACCAGATATTGAGTGTGTGACTTTTGTGTTTGACCCTTAGTGTCTTTGACTCTCCATGGCACCAAGAGTATTCGTCGTAGCGTAATGAAATTTCTCGTGTTGATCACAAATTGATTCATCTGTGATTGAATAAAATTTCCATTAATAAAAATGATATATATCTTTTTTTAGTGTTATTTTTTAGCATGCACACTTTATTTTTTGGGAGAGTATATGATCAAAAAATTTACAGCTCTGTACATATGTGTACTTGTGTAAATCTTTAATGCAATTGGGAAATCTGTGATCCTGTAAGAACGTCTGGCTCTAATTATCTCCCCTGATATGCAGTGAAATAAAATCTTGCATCATGCTGGTGGGACCTCCTCTCCTGAAACGAATGGGTGCTCTTTTCCTCTATTACACACATTAGTGAAATATATGCATCAACACTTGAAAAGGTTACATTAAAATTGAAGTGCTTTCAATGGCCTTGTGCTGGATCCATCAAATGCTGGTGGGCAGGGTGCCCTAGATTCGTTCTTGCAAACAATCTTCTTCCTTATGAATGACTAAATGGTATTTACGTTGCAAGATGTAAAGTATGTCTGGGGTGTGCCCTGCTTCCTCCTTACCATTGTACTGTAAATACGAAGGCATATCTTTTCTACACATTCATGGCAGGAAGGGTGTGTCAAGCATCTGTTGCTGACTCATGGCCCTTTTTTAATGGTACCTTAGCACTGATGAATCATATGCAAATACCAAGTATCTCAAGGAGATGTTTAATCTACATACGTAGTTCACTGGTCCTGACAATCTCGATCAGCTATTGGACATCGGCTATATCTTTGCCCTCTGCCTGATAGAAAGACCTGAGCATGTTTGTTACCAAATATGCAACTGACCGGCAAAGTGCACTCTGGTGGATATATAGTAATAATTGCAGACATTAAATCACAAAAGTGTTGTGCTGTCATGGTTACTCACTTTTTTTAAAACAACCCATCTCTCCAACATCTATGACACCCTGGGATCATTTTCATTGCCTTCTGTGCGCCTATATCCGAAGAACTTAGTTTCACCAGTACTCTAAGCAACACTCCAAATTACAGAATTTCTTGGTGTGCGGAGGCGTTGTGGTGTCCAGTTCTTGTCAGATCACCGAAGTTAAGCAACGTCGAGCCCAGTTAGTCCTTGGATGGGTGACCATCTGAGCGATCGATTTGGACTCCCACATTGTGTCCTTGGGCTGCAGTGTGGAGTTACGATGTTGGGGATCTGGCAGCTGCTCGTCATTGCTCGGTGGTTCTCTCTGGGTTCCTCCACCGGTAAAACTGTCACCGACACGATATGACCTTGGCTGTTAATGTGTCGTTAAAACCCTAATAAATAAATACAGAATATCCACTTTGTGTACATAATTTTTTGACTTCGTTTCCGCAGGTCACTCTCTATATCTTTATATAGATGCTTGACAGTTATCTTATACATAGATTTACTTTCATCTCTTTCTGTCTTATGCAGCCTTTCGTTTCATGTTTCACTATCTCTCATTCCATATTACTGACCACAACCTTCTTCTCCCGGTCACCTTGAACACATTCTGCCTCCCCACACAATTAGTCTGTTTCATATAAACAACATTGATACATCCGAGTACTAGGCCTATTTCTTCAGTATTACAAATATTATCATAAACAGATTACATAATGTGTTACATTGAATTACACTGTGCTCGGAGAGGTACTTTCAACCTTACAGTATATACTCACAGCCTGAAGCATCGTTTGTCGAAAAATCACTCTACTTGAATCTTAATTTACATAATCAGTGTCTCAGCGGAGCTGAGTTGCAAGCAAGCTTCACTATTATGGTTACTCTGTCCCTTCGGTTCATCATTCAGTCTGCCACCAATCATTTTGTAAATCCCATCAAAACAATTCCATATCGTTACAGGAATGTTAATGTATCGAGGTCTACATTCACATTCATACTGGGTGCATTAACTTCAGTTCCAAATGTTTCCTCAATTTTCCTTGCTTTGAGCAAAATTCTATTACTGTCGGGTGATATCGAAATCAAACCTGGCCCAAGCTCTTTCAACTCGGACCACAATCATAGTAGTTTGAAAATTCTCCACCTTAACATCCAGAGCCTAGAACCCAAATTAGATACTGTTCAATGTGAATCCTCACCTTTTGATATTTTAGCCTTGACTGAGACATGGCTGCACAGCAATGATCCCACAACCGATGTACTTTTCCTTAGGAACCAATGCACCTCGCCCACATGGCGAGAGGAGGTGGCGTTGCCATCTACATAAAAGAAGGTATTTCTTTCCATCACAGGTCCGACCTTGCAATGCCGAATACTGAGTGTCTATGGGCAGAAGTATTCACAAAATGGAATACATAAATACTTTTGGGAGTTTTTTACCGGCCACCCAACAGTCCCTCAGATACATGGGATGCCATAACAGCATCCATCGAAAAAGCTAAAGACACGTCAGTTGTCGACTTAATTATCACAGTGATTTCAATGACAACCAACTGCTCCCACCAGAGGTAGCTTTTCTGAAATAATCAATCAATACAACCTACGACAGCGTGTGTGTGTGCCAACTTGATTCACGGAGTCGTCCGCTTCTTTGTTAGATCTTTTTGCAGTCAGTGACACGATCAGTGTAAAGGCCAGTGAGGTCCTTGAACCATTTATTCTAGAAATGATCTGTCATCATTGTCCGATCTCAATCAAAGTTGAGTTCCACCCCCCCCCAAGCCTCCCCCCCCCACACACCTTTCCTTTAAGAGAAGGATATTGGCTGTATTCTCATTAAGCGTGGCTTTCTGAAATATTGAATGGAATTCTATTTTATCAATATTTGTCTTGATACAATAGTTTCCTCTTTTACTGACAAATTGCTCAACACTGCATCAAAATACATACCCAATAAACTTATTACTTCGAGATAAAATCAACCGAATTTGATGCACAATGAAATTAGGCTGTTAATTAGATAAAGAAGATGGTTGTATCGCATAGCTAAACGTACAGGTCTTGCAAATGCTTGGACAAAATATGAACTCAAATGGAATGAAGCCATTTCAGCTATAAGGAAGGCAAAAGAGTCATACCTATCCAAAATCCAGTCCACCTTGAGGAGCAATGACACCTCTTCATCACTATGGTGGAAGGCTTTAAAAACCTTCATCGCAGCAATAATGCAGCTGGAATTTCTGCTATTATTCATTCAAACAAAATATATTCCTCATGTGCTGAGAAAGCAGAAGTGTTTAATGAATTCTTCTGTTCTATTTCAACAGCTGACAACTTGAATGTTTCACAGCCAGGTCTACCACCCTGTTGTCCATAAACAATTTATGGTAGCACTCTAAATTGTGGTGAAGTATATGAGGCAATCAAGTCGATTAACGTGTCTAAGGCATCTGGGCCCGATCTCATAAGCCTGCATCCTCTTGGAGAATGTAAATCCGCCTTATGTGAGTCACTCTCAATCTTATTTAATATGCTACTAAACAGCTTATACTTTCCGTCTCTGTGGAAAAAAGCTACTTCTGAAAAAAACAACCCTCAGTTGCAGTTACTAACTATTGCCCAATATCGCTGATTAGCTGCATTCGGAAAATATTTGAAAAATGTGTGTTCAAATGCCTGTAGCAGTTTCTGATTGAGAACAATGTTCTTTGTCAGTTTCATTCGGGCTTCACACCTTGTGATTCTACTGTTCTTCAACTGACTGACATATATGATGCATTCTGTCGAGTGCTCTATGAAGGCAAAGAAGTTAGAGTGGTATTTTGCGATGTCAGTAAGGCTTTTGAAAAGATATGGCATGCTGGTCTTATTCACAAGCTGCATCGAACTGGTGTCTCAGGGGACCTTTTCTTGTTTTTGAAATCTTATCTGTCAGATAGGTCGCAGTGGGTTGTGGTTGGATCGGAGACATCTTCGTGGAGATCCATTTACGCATGTGTTCCACTGGGGTCGATATTCGGGCCTTTTTGTTTCTGATATATATCAGTGATATAACTGAAAATTTACTTCGTGGTATACGTCTGTTTGCTGACAATACTTCCCTATATTTAATTGTAGAGCACCCAGAGCAAGCTTCAACCTTAATCAAGCATGACTTGGCCACGATCGAACACTGGGCCAAAACATGGCTGGTTGAGTTCAATCCCCACAAAACAGAGAGTATGCTTACATCACATAAAAGCAACCCAATTGCCCACCCACCCTTGTTTTTAGGTAAGATGTATAACCGAAGTCGACAACCATAAACACTTGGGAGTCATTCTAAATAGCACCTGCACATGGAACGACCTTATAGACCATATCCACTCTTAAAGCCTGGTATTGGCTAGACCAACTGTGGAAGCATAAATTTAACCTCGATAGAGGCATCTTGGAAATAATATATTTTGCCTTCATTAGGCCCCTTCTTGAATACACTGACGTTGTTTTGGATAATTGTTCGGTAATCAAAGCCAGTGATCTGGAAAAAGTGCTGACTGTAGCAGCAAGGATCATCACCGGGGCAACCATCAGTGCTAGTAAGTCACTGATCCATTCCGAGACACGCTGGGATTCACTACAAGTAAGGCGCCGTAAACATAAGCTAATGCAGTTTTTCAAAATGCATCACCACATGTCTCCCACATACATTGCTAAGGTTCCTCCACTCATCTCATCATCGAATTCATCTCTCAGTCTTCAGTCATCTCAGAACCACAGAGTCCTGTTTTCTCGAACGTACTTGTATCAGTCTTCTTTCATTCCCAGAGTTACTGACCAATGGAATAAACTGCCCTCATCTGTCCATGAAAAATATTTGTCCTTGACCAAATTCAAGACTTTCCTGAATAATGGCAACCTCTGACCACCTTTGTTTTACAGTGGTGCAAAATTGCACTCGGCCCAAATATACCACTGTAGGTTGAGACTGTGTTGTAGTAACCTTAATTCTCACTTGTCTGATAATCACTGATCACCTACCCCTTCCTAACAGTGTGGCAAGTGCGAGACTCCCGAACACTATCTCCTACATTGTCCACTATTCTCAGAGTCACGCAGTAATGAACTTGATTTACTCCCATTTTCAAGGGATATATCCACACTACTTTTTGGCTCAGGATTTTTTAGTATTGAGGAGAACCATCATATTTTTGAAGTGGTACACAAGTTCATTTTATTAAGTAGACATTTCCGATGAACTTCAGTGCAACTGAAAGCATCATGAGGATCACCACCAACTGCGGTTAACTGGTCATACTCCTGCTTGCAATATAAATACTGCCTTTTCTTCTTCTTGAGCTCAGCTCCGATGAGGTTGAATATGTCAGTCCTTACATTGAAAGTCAACACTCTCTTATCGAGCTTTCGGCCCCTTGGCCTTTTTCAAGAATAAAGCAGAAACTATAATTACATCTTGTACATCCGCAGACAACTTGTATATTAGGAAAGTTCAGTTAATGTTACAATGACTGACGTTATAGTGCAACGTTATTACGGCGCTGCATTATTATACGTCAAAAGGCTTTAAACCTTATAGAGCTTTCAAATTCGTCGTGGCAATTAGCCCCGCTGTAGCAAAAGCCATGGCATCCTGCCACGGCTCCCACCATGTCAATGTCGATCGCCGCGGTGAATCCTGAGAGCTGAATTATTTATTGAATTGAATGTTTGCACCATGAGGATGGAATGTGTCGAGTCTTTTGAGCCACTTATTCTCCTTTACTAGTCGAAGCTGGAGCGAATTGTCTCCCACTTGTTCAACCACTGATACAGAGAGATCGTCCACCCAACATCCACTGGTGTTAAAATAATTGGGTACTGATTTGTCCCGCCCTTTATGAATGTCCCTTAAGTGTTCACCGACCCGATCTTTCAGTTGGCGACCAGTCTCCCCCCACATAGACCGGGGTATTGCACTTTTTGTATCTTAACACATACACCAAATTGCGACTTTTGCATGTGACGTTTGTCTTTACTTGATATGAGTTGCCATTCCGTGCATCTACGATGTCATTTTCATTAATAATTTCACAGGTCGCACAAGATTATTCACATTTGGACACTTGTTTTTGCGTGGCCTTCACAGTTTTTTTGTGAACGAGAATATCGCCAAGATTTTCATCTCTTCTGTAGGGGAAGACGGGAATACTTTCTTCATTCTGTCGGACCCATATAAGACGTCCATGTTCCTACGAGCGATCTGTCCTATGTCGGGTAGAATTTTTGAGAAGGTACATACTAATGGAAATCGTGTCAACTCTCTTTTTGGATTCAGATCTCGGTTTTAGTAAGTCCTCCCGTTTCATTTTGTCTACTTTGCATAACTGTCTCTCAATAAATTTAGAGCTGCTTTCTCAGTTGTTGCTTTAATTTGTTTCTATTCCTGGTGTAGTCTGAATTTTGACTACACAATCGCTGTATTCTTATCCTGAAACCATATACCATCGAATGTTTACAATGAGCTGGGTGATCTGATTTCGCGTCCAAGTACATTTGCTTATCCGTGGGTTTTATATACAGGTCTGTGTATATATCTCGACCAGAAAGCACAGCCCACACATCCAAGAATTCAGTCTTTTTATGATGGAATCTTAATTCTACCTTAATATTAGGTGTATAGAGTTAGCGTACTGGGCAAACTTGCAAAGGCTTTTTTCTCCATCAGTCCAAATACCGAATCCATCATCACTAAACCTCTTATAGAAAAAAGGTTTCGTTGCAAATTCCATCAATTTTTCGTCCCAAAGTCTCATGGAGGAGCAAGTGAAATTTTTTCCTAATTTAGACCCAATAGCAATGCCTTCAGTCTGAATAAACTGTTTGTCACAAAACGAAAAAGTATTGTGGTCTAAAACTGTCTCTATCATTTTAAGGACTTCAACTGTCGGGATTATTGGTTTAGTTCTGCTTTCTAGAGCAATCAGGCATGCTTCCAGACCTTCTTTGCGTGGCATTTTCAGATACAACTGATGAACGTCGAAACAGAAGAGAATAGATCCTTCGGGTATATTACCACTTACTTCTGTGAGTTTATTTATGAAGTCTGTTGTATCGCGAAAGTAACTGGGTGAAGACTTCACGAAACAGTCAAGTTGATATTCTGCCACTTCCGCAACACGTTCAGTGGGCGTTCCTATTCTGCTGACAATTACTCTAACTGGTGCTTCAGGTTTATGCAATTTGGGATTTCCTTTCAGTTTTCCCGATGTTGGATTCATTGGTTTAAGATACTCTTTCATGTCATCCGTAATCTTATCTTCTCACTGGACTACACTTCATGGAGCTAATTTCTTTTTAAAACAAAAAATCTCGTAAGTCTTTCATTCCATCTGCTAAATGCGACTCACGTTAATGCCTATACGGAAATGTTCACAAAACTGCAAAAGAAAGCCATTCGAATCATATCCAACAAATAATTCAGTGCACACACCGACCCACTATTTAGAAACCAGCACATTTTAAAATTCACAGACTTGAATAAACTTCATGTTCAGTTGTTTATGCATGATTGGCATAACAAAATGTGCCCTGAAAGTTTTGAGAATGCCTTTAAAATGTACCAAAATCCCTCTGGTATGGATACCAGACAATCAGGTAAATTGTGCACAGATAAACCGTGAACTCAGTTCTCTGCTAATCTTCCTGTACATACATTCCTTTGGACGTGGAATAATGTTGAACCATCCATTCAAAATTATCCAAGATCACTATTCAAAAAGATTATAACTGAACAATTTCTAAGTTCGTAAAAACTACATGCCGACTGTAACAATCCAGTATGCCCCAACTGTAGGTTGTAGCTCTGTCTATCTCATCGCTACCTCTCTATTCTACTCAATTTTCATCACATGCCAGAAAACATAGAATAGAGTTCTCACATGACGGAAAGAACCAGCCTAACATATCTGCAGTAGGGCTATAAAATGCCATCTTATTGGAGAAAACGCTGTTGTCAGGATTGCCTCGATTGTCACATCTGCTTCTCATTTTCATTTTTCTTCTTTCATTTTTTTTCTTTTCTTTTCCCTGCTTTTTTTTCTCTTTTTTCTTGTTCGTTTTTCTTTTAAAGCAGAATGGTGGGAAGACAGTCACTAGTGGTGCAGTCATGTAGTTGTGAACAGTGTCACCTCTATGTATATTTTTGTTTTTAATTGTATACATGCTGTACTACTGAATAAAATGAATCAATCAATGTTTTAAATATTTCTTTCATGTTCCTCACTGTCAGGATCAAGATACAATATATCAACTATTTCCTCTTATCTCCCGTAAAACATGCTCGTAAGTCTTCTTCAACAATTCTTCATTTTATCAACGTGAAGACATTAACTCTTCAGTATATGAAAAAATGGGACAGTACTGGGAATGAACAAGATAAATATGATAAAAAAGTACAAAAGGAAATATTCATTCCATTTTTGAGGCATTCTTACCTCCTTTCCCACACACAATAGAGTGATATAGAAAATAAGAAATATCTTCACCTCTACTAAACCAATGTATAATTTTTGTATAGAGGGTTGGTAAGGTGAATTGGGGCCCACTTCTTTTAAGATAATGGGTTGATGCAGTGAGGAATGGCAAGTGAAGAATCTTTTGTCTTAATTGAGTCTGATGCTTGTTTTCAAATTATCGATTAATTGTGGCTTTTCTCCTTTTTATAACCCATTGTAATAGCGAGGGGGGGGGGGGGGAATGCACCACTTTTGGGACCCCGGGGGGTGGCCCATCACCAACCTCGCTGGCCCGGGAGGCCATCATACCACTTGGGGGCACCAGTGTAGCAGGGGGGCACCAACCTCACTGGCCCGGGAGGCCATCATACTACTTGGGGGCACTAGTGTAGCAGGGGCAAATGCACCACTGGGGGGGGGGGGGGGGGGGGCAGGGGATGACCCACCAACTTTGCCGACCCAGGAGGCCATCATACCACTTGGGGGCACCAGCGTAGGCAGGGGTGGTGAATAGACTTTTTTGCAGACCCTGGGGGGCAGCCCACCACCCTCGCTGGCCAGTGGGGGGGGGGGGGGGGGGTGCTATCATACCACTTTTGGGGCCCCAACATAGATTCTCTTCAGGGGGACCAATGCACCACTTTTTGGACCCCGGGGGAGCGGCCCACCACCCTCGTGGACCGAGAGGCCATCATACACCAAATGAGCCCCAGCCTAGATAAAGAATGGGCCACCCCTAACAGCAGAGCCATATTGGATGGGCCACATCCTCGCCGGCCCAGAGTTTCTCTTGCAGTAACTGTCAACTACCTCAGGTTTCATATTCCCAAGTGCTGGTGTGCGACAATAAAGTGTAATTAGAGAGGAGGAAAACCTTCCACATGCTTATAGGCCGGTGGCTGGATGTGTTGCTCTGGCAGCCTGCAACTGCCCTCACACATCCATGGAGTGTCACTTATAGCTGTGACCGCTGGTACATTATAGCAAGCACCAGCTGATACACTCTCGCAATATCCGCTGACCCAAGGCAGTGGGTCAAAGCATGTGGCCCATCAGTCTCAGTGCCCTAGTCCAGAGCTAGTATGGTCCAGAACTGCGCGCCGGGCAGCTGATGGGTTCAACCGCACCACACCTAACAGATTTAACATACCCACCATGCAATGGCCAATCCCGCTAGTGGCAGATACCCTGTACTTGTTATACAAAACAATTTGTGCTTATATAGGACACTAAAATCTATTCGACACTCTTGTGGTGTTCAAGCGACAACTGTTTCATTGATAAAAAATGTACATGTACAAAATTCACCCTGAAGAGCTTGATCGCTCTCATTGTCTTGCTGCTACCACCTCCACCTTTGAGGTAGCTCAGCCTATGGGTCAGTGGGTCATTGTATTTTGGAGTAGCTGAGTTGGCCAGCTGTTTGACTTGTATATACTCTGGCTTGAGGAGGTAAGTGGCGTGTTCCTGAGGCATGTACAACTGTTCACCTTTGTCGCGCCATTGGGCTGGGCTTGTGGGTGGAAGATATTCTTCCCCAGTCAGGCAGGGCACACACAGTTGCTCACCACAATCACAGAGTCTGGGGGTGACATATGCCTCGACACCATCGAGTTTGTGCAGTGTGGTCTTTTTCACGTATATGCTGTCTATTGCCACTCGAACCGCCTCTTTTTCATCGAAGCACTGCAACATACTGAGGAGGTTAATATGGCTATAGGCTAGCATGGAGGCCCTTAAGTGGGCATGCTGGGGTTGTGAAACATCATAATACGTGAGGATATGGCCCAGAATGCACCGTTGGGGTGCGCCATCCAGGGTGCCTCTTTGGCAAGTGTCTCTCACAAGATAATCTAGTTCACCCTGATCTGTGACAAGGTGGCGAGTCAATCGTTTACCATCAGCTTTTGCACCCTGAGTGAACTTCCCGATAATGCTGCAGCCCTGGTCTTGGTTCTCTGGAAGCCAGACCTCAGCTTGCTTCTCGAATGCAATGATGGCTTTACGGACCCTTAGATGGGTGAGGAGACCCGATTCCACGAGAAAGGCGAGCAGAGGTGTGGGGGACCAGCCCTGCTCAGCAAATGCTTCCCAAACCAGGCTGGGATGACGGGGTGAACCTCTTGTTTGAACTCCCAGTCCTGGACCTCAGCAAAGCCTGCGTCGATGTCTTTAGGGAGGCCCCTGTTGATGGACACTCTGGTCATCTGGTGGGTGGAGTGTCCGAATCTCCTGAAATAGGGTTTGACCTCGGCTCTCACCTGGAAGCTGGCAGGGTAGCACACCTTCATGTCGATGGAGAAGACCTCTCTCGTGTCGTAAGTCATGGAGTTCCAGAGACCACCATGGCTGTGCTCCATGCAGGCCTTTCGGATGTCTCGAGGAGGCTGGCTGGGGTCGGCTTCCAACCGTTGTGCTCTTTGGCATAATGCTGGCCATGTGGTTCACCCTGAAAACCCTATCAGCGAGGGACTCATTGCCTAGATGGGTGCAGGCTTCTTGGAGGGTTTGATGGGTCCCCTGTGTCCTGTAGGAGCGACCATCTTGGAGCACAAACTGGTCGACGCTGAGCTGTCTATCCTGGCCACCTCCAAGTAGCCAGACAGCGATTGGCTCATTTTGTGTGGCCTGTCTGATGGCTTCCCAGACGTCACCCTCGTATATGTGGACCTGTCTGGACTGGGGGAAGTGCAGGTCTTTGGACCAGGCATGGCTGTTATGGCAGCTCTACTCTCCCTCTCACACCATTTCCCCTCAACTGATATTTACCGCTGTTGTAGATATCCTCACCAGCTATGTCTTTCACGATGATAGAGGATTTTCTCAATTGTCGACCATTGCACCAGTACCATGGACTCTCTTCTCCCACTCCTTGATTTTCTGTCACCTTGTGGGGGTTAGGCCCTGTCCTCTGAGAGTGCCCTCAAAGTGCTCCACCACCCTCTGTGCGACACAGTTGAGATCGCCGTCACGCATTGGGGCCAAGTTGGCAGGGTCTGGGTCTCTGAGAGGATAGAGCCCATAAACGATCACGGTGACAGGGTAAGCATTCTGGTAGAACACCTGGTCGATCCCAGTCAGTGCCCCCGGCTTAGTTTCTTGAGAGATCTCAACGATGCTCCGCCCCTTCTTCCTCTCCTTGCGGACAGGGTTGAACTTATCTTCGCCTTTGTTCCATTCCCGCAAGAGCTTGATTTTCAGGATGAACGCACCCTCTGGAACGGCTGCAAGCAGTCGTGCTGCCCTCCTGTCCGTCATGCGGGCATCTAGGGCCAGTCGGCCGGCCCATGCATGCATACCATTGGCGATCTCAACGTCGCTGATGTCAAGGGGATCCTCTGCTTCTACCCTCCATGCAGAGAAGACCATGGCAGCACCATCAACTTCAAACTTATCTTTGGCGTCATTCACAAGATCGACCCATGGTTCATCATCTGCCAGCCTCACCAGCTGAGGGACTTCGATATCCAAGTTGAATTGCCACCGTAGTTTGGCTGGGTCAAACTCCTCAACAAATGCCTTCCTTTTTCTCTCACGAGCCTTTTGAGGTGGAGGGGGAGGTCGAGCAGCATCTGGAAGCAGAGGCCTCAGCAATCGCCTCTTTATTGCTTCTGGAATGGGTTCATCCAGGATGTTCTGGACATCTTGGAGAGGCTCCGTTGTTTGCATTTCAGCCTACAGCTTATTGATGTATTCGTCCATACTCGCCATGCTGAATTACAATGCCTGTTGCCACCACATCTCTAAATGGAAATTCCGATGGCCGCCAGCCAGGTAAATTCCTTTTCTGTGGACCTCTGCTCTCGGTGCAGTAATTTCATATGTTCGTTCTTATAGCCACACCTCTGGCAGAGCGATCATTGGTTTGTCACCCCCTTGCCACAAACACGGCAAGGTTTTGTACATGATCCATTTTGCAGTTTGACCAGATGTACCCACAGTACTCCCCCATACAGTGCCGGTCACAGAGCTCCGTAGAGCTCAAAGTAAGTCACTGACATGTGTTTTTACCTATCCGCATTGTGTACCTGATCGGGTATATCCATTATCACGGATATGTCTAATAGGCTTCATCACGGAAGGAGGTTTATGTCTATGAGAGGCCTGGGCTGGCGAGGTTGTGGGCAATCTCTTATAGCTCTCTGGGGTGGCCCATTCTTTATCTACTGGTAGAAAGTGACTCTACGCTGATGCCCAAGTGGGGTGGCCTCTTGGCCGGTGAGGGTGTGGGCCTGCCCTGCCTACCTGCCACCATCTGGTGCTGAAAGGGCCAGTGAGGGTGATGGATTGGTGCCATGGGGCCCCAAGTTGGTGCATTCCCCCCAAACCCCCACAACCCCCCCCCCCCTCCAAACCCCCGCCGCTGCCTGCCACCATCTGGTCCTAAGGGGGCTGGTAAAGGTGATCCGGGGTCCTCCAAGTTGGTGCATTTGCCCCCTCCCCCACTTCTGCTAGTTTCTTTGGGTGGGATTGGAATAGTCTATTTTCCTTTGCATATGTGGACTATGTGCTACAGGGAAACAAATTTTCTGTGATAAGTTTTGGTGTCACACATAATCCAACACCTGTTTTGACAGCATTATCCGGAAAAAACCTTATTTTTCATGAATTTTACTGCATTCTACATGTATACTAATTTTTCTCCTATCATTAAATCCAAACCCACACAACTTTATTTATGCTGAAATGACTATTAAAGTAACAAACTGTTTGCCAAAAAATGTTTTTGCATATCATAATGTTATTGTCCCACATTTAACACTCCAGGACACTGATGGCTATAAAAAGAGTATCGTTTGAAAATGACAGAATTGGCCAACTTTGGGTGTTTTTTTTCTATCATTTTGGAAAGGGTTAATTTTAAACACATTGCTTTGTTATACGCAGTCTGCCTTTTCACATTAAAAAGTTGGGAAAGCCCATAATTTGTCCAACAAATTACAATTCTCTAGTTTTTTTAGTTTATTTTATTTTTAGATTCACCTATTTCCAATAGGTGAATCTTTAGTAATTAGATTCACCTATTTCCAATAGGTGAATCTATAGTTATTCTTATTTTATTTATTAATCTCGAAAACGGCATGAACGATTTTTCTGAAATTGGTATATTTGAGAGATCTTGACATTGAATATTACGTCATTACTGAAATTTTTCTTTTTCTGCCAAATCCGTGAAAAATGTAGTCAAAATGTCATGTTTTTACACAATTCTCAAAAATGCTCTGGACGATATGGCTGAAACTTTTGTAATATTTGTAGCACAACCAACTGCATCTGGCGACATAGGTAGTATTACACATGTTGACCCTATTTTGCAACAAACTTCCTCCAAAAATGCATTTTTTGCAAAAATGGCCAACTTTCACATGCAATTTATCAGCACTGCAGCCACATTTTCTCAAAACGCGTCCCGTGAGAAGATTGGGCATTCATCCAGGAATAATTCTGCTGTTATATGTTATATTGAAAGTTTCAACCTTTACCCACTTTTCGAACCTTGAATTGGAGGACCCTCCAATTCTTCATAAAATTGGCTCATTTTGAGTTCACTTTTCTGCCACTTTCGAATGGAATATCGAAAAATGATTTGCATGCCCATTTTCACAGTTACCTACCGAGCATATTTGCTGTTGTAAGTTTTCTTGTAAAGTTTAACCCTATGCCCATTCTAGTTGCATAAAAATAGGTGCCATCAAAAAAAAAACTCGGCTTTCTTCAGAATTTAGTAAGTTCAAGTGACAGTTTCCAGCATTTCTCATTGATTGAGTGCTGAATGTTTACTGTGGCTGGATGCAGCAGTCAAAGTATGACAACTTTTGTTTTATAAGTTATTATTAAATGTTTAACCCTTGGCAGATTTGAAAGTTCTCATAAGGCTACTCTAGGAATAATTGTTATTTTTGCCAACTTTCACATGCGATTCCTCAGTACTGGAGCCACATTGTATAAAAACATTGACCATGAGAAGATAGGGCATTCATCCTGGAACATTTTTGCTGTTATATCTCCTGTTTAAATTTTTAACCCTCCGCCAGTTTTGGGGCTTTGAAGTGAAGAGCTCTCATTTTGGGGGCAAAATTCACCAACCTCTAGTTCACTTAATACCACTTTCAAATGAGATATTGGGGAAAAAAATTGCTTGTCTGTATTTATAATGGGCTCGCAAGCATATTTCCTGTTATAAGTCTTGATGTAGCATTTAACCCTACGCCCGTCCTGATGTCATAATGTTAGGTATCATGAGAAAAACTCTCAGTTTTGGAGAATGTGGTAGGTTTAAGTGATAATTTTCTTCAAGTCTAATTGGTAGAGCGCTGAATGTTTTATACAGTTGTATCCAGCAGTCAGAGTATGACAACCTTTGTTCTATATGTTATTATGAAAGGTTTAGCTCTTTGCAGATTTGAGAGTTCCCGTACAGGTACCGTCAGAATGATAAAATCTATCAAAAATGGGCCCTGTTAGCATAATTCTCATAAACCCTCAGAGGGATTGGTCTGAAACTCTCCTAATATCTGCATAATGTAACACATCTCGGAACATAGGCAGTATCCCCCGCATTAACCTCTTTTTGCCACAAAAGTCTGAGCAAAGCACATTTTTGGCAAAAATTAACTATATGCGATTCCTCAGCACTGCAACCATATTTTCTCAAAACGTAGACTTTGAGAGGATAGGGCATTTATCCTAGGAGAATTTTGCTGTTACATGTCATGTTCAAAGTTTTAATCCTTAGCCAGTTTTGGGGCTTTGAATAGAAGTTCCTCATATTCTTTGCGAAATTTGCCCACTTTCAGTTCCCTTTTACTACCATTTCAAATGGAATATCGGAAAATCATTTGTTTGTTGGTATGTATAATTGACTACTGAGCATATTTGCTGTTATAAGTCTCAGTGTAAAGTTTAACCCATTGCCCGTCCATTGTTGCACAATGATAGGGTGTTGTGAAAAAAATCTCGTTTTGGGGGGAATTTGGTCAGTTGAAGTGAAAATTTTCTCCAATCCTAATTGGTTTGGCACTGAATGTTTTATATGCCTGTGTGCAGCAATCAGATTATGACAACTTTTGTTCAATATGTTATGAAAGGTTTAGCCCTTTGCAGATTTGAGAGTTCCCATGAGGTACCATCAGAAAGCTAAAATCTATCAAAAATGGGCCCTGTTAGCATAATTCTCATAAACCCTCAGAGGGATTGGTTTGAAACTCTTCTAATATCTGCAGCATAATGTAACGCGTCTCGTGAAACAGTCCCATGATAGGGCCATTATGTAATAAGGCTAAGTCCTCTCTGGGATTTCCACAACTAACTCAGTGGTACCAATAGCAACAACCATTTTATTTACATCCAAGTGTATATATATATATAAACAGGAATTCTGAAATACATAAATATAAATTCATCGTAGCATTTGTATATAGATTATCAATTCCAGTACCTGCTTCTAAATAATATTCATGGAACATAACAGCAAACAGGTTAACACATAATTAATCATAACTCTTGACTATTGGCCAAGACAATCCCTATTACTGCTATAAATTCATGTTACAGTTGTCCAGACAGTTTAGAAATCTAACTATCAAATTACCCAATTAATGACCTGTGACAGACACCAACTGGCTACTGGCATTGACTGAGCCAGGTGTTCGCCTGACACAAACAATACTGGGACCCAGCAGATCTGTACTCACATATATCTATAAATTCATGAATATTGTTTTGATATCCCCAAGATTAAAATATATGCTTTAAATTAAAATATATAAACACTTTATTGCAGGCCTTAAAATCACACATTCTGTATGTTCATGACTTACTAATAAACAAAATCTTACCAGAATGTGGTTCTAAATCCCACTCAAATCATACCGCTAATCACCATCTTATATCACCATATCACTCCATCACCATACCATTCTCACTGTGCAGTGCTGTTAATAATGCTGTAAAACAATAATCCCATAACCAGTCATGCAATCTGCTGTGAACATTATTTGTGTAATTCGGCAAATCGGTCAGTTTGTCAATCGAGAATCAAACAAATCGAAATATGAGTGAAATAAAGAATAACAACCAATAAGGACGGAATTTGAGATAAACTAATAAATAAACTGGCGATAAATACTGATCAATGTACCAGAATATAATTGTGATGATATAACTGACAGAACAGATGCAAAACACCAAACAATTTCAAAATGTCAAGCCGACCAGTCAAGTGTACCTTTCAAGTCACATGACCTCCGAATCCCGCGAATAAACTATGGATGCTGTAATCACACATGTAATAAATACAATACAAAAAACCAACTTGCACCGTTAATCAATCTGAAAAGGGCTGAATAAATACAAACAATTTAAAATATCAATTAATTGCAAATAACTATTAAAACCGCATCTGCTACATACTTCCCCTGCCTGCAAAATGATGTCCCCATCATTTTCCATATACTGTACACTCCACAAGAAGAAATAAAAATGGATAGCATGAACTAGAGAAACAGAATTTACTGCACCCAGTAAATTCAAGTCTGTGTGAAAAGGGTTAAAGTATCAGGAATAAACTATACAGAAAGAGAATTTATGGAGGCTTATTTTCAAGAGTAAAATATTTTTAAACAAATCAGAAATGGGTTTTCATTAACAGTATTTACAGATATTCATACTGGAATCAGAACAATTATAAGAAACCAGAAAAGGCATATATGTGACCAGCATTCAAAGGGTTCGATACTCGAATCTGAAATGGACATTTTTGGCTCTGCCCACTACTTTGAGTGATGAAATACGTTCATAAACTTTAGAAATGCATTATTGTGTAATAAAATTAATTTCCCAGTATTTCTGAATAATATGCACTTGATGACTTTGGTGACCTCTTTCAGGCGGACCCCTAGGTGACCTCCGTGACCTTGACGCATATTTTGAATTTCCATCAAGTGTTGACTCATTTGGTGTTAGTTCCAGGTCCATTCATCATACCACGATTGAGATATGAGCATGACCCACTTTAAAAAATGTTGGCTACGCCCACTTTTTTAACATAAAAATGCATGTATGGACCTCAGGAATGCTTTGGGGGGTCAAAAAATGTGATTTCCAGCAATTATGAAAAATGCACTTAATAACCCCTAGGGGACCTCCTTGACCCTGACCCATATTTTGAATCTCCATCAAGTGTCGACTCATTTGGTGTTAGTCCCAGGTCCATTCATCATACCATGCTTGAGATATGAGCGTGACCCACGTTCAAATTTTTTTTACCACGCCCACTTTTTCAACATAAAAATGCATGTAGGAATCTCAGGAATGCTTTGGGGGGGGCGGGGAAATGTGATTTCCAGCAATTCTGAAAAATGCACTCATTGATCCCTAGGTGAACTCCGTGACCTTGACCCATATTTTGAACCTCTATCGAGTGTCGACTCATGTGTTGTTGGTCCCAGGTCCGTAGCTCATACCACGCTTGAGATATGGGCGAGACCCACTTTAAAAAATTTTGGCCATGCCCACTTTTTTTTACGTCAAAGTGGATGTGTGTACGTCAGGAATACTTTAGGGGGGTCAAAAAAAAGTGATTTCCAGCAATTCTAAATAATGCACTCAATGACCCCTAGTTGACCTCCATGACCTTGACCCATATTTGAACCTCCATCGAGTGTCGACTCATTTGGTGTTGGTCCCAGGTCCGTAGGTCATACCACGCTTGAGTTATGGCCGTGACCCACTTTCAAAATTTTTTGCCACACCCACTTTTTTATGTCAGAATGAATGTGTGTACATCAGGAATACTTTAGGGGGTCAAAAAATGTGATTTCCAGCAATTCTGAAAAATGCACTCAATGACCCCTAGGTGACCTCTGTGGCCTTGACCCATATTTTGAATCTCCATCAAGTGTCGACTCATTTGGTTTTGGTCGCAGATCCATATGTCATACCACGCCTGAGGTATGGGCGTGACCCACTTTCAAAAATTTTGGCCACGCCCACTTCTTTTTTCAACAAAATGCATGTGTGTACGTCAGGAATACTTTAGGGGATCAAAAAATGTGATTTCCAGCAATTCTGAAAAAATGCACTCAATGACCCCTAGGTGTCCTTCGTGACCTTGACCCATATTTTGAGTCTCCAACAAGTGTCGACTCATTTGGTGTTGGTTCCAGGTCTGTAGGTCATACCACACCTGAGATATGGGCGTGACCCACTTTCAAAATTTTTGGCCACGCCCTCTTTTTTATGTCAAAATGCATGTGTGTACGTCAGGAATACTTCAGGGGGTCAAAAAATGTCATTTCCAGCAATTCTGAAAAATGCACTCAATGACCCCTAGATGACCTCCGTGACCTTGACCCATATTTTGAACCTCCATCGAGGGTTGACTCATTTGGTATTGGTCCCAGGTCTGTAGGTCATACCACGCCTGAGATATGGCCATGACCCACTTTCAAAACACCCCTACAAACACCCCTGATACCCCAGGAATCTGAAAAACATAGTTGGCCTAGAACTTGTGGCTGTCTATCAGCATGCCAAAAATTAACAAGATAGGGCAATTCGTTTTCGAGCTATCTTGCGGACAAAAAAGTGATGAGAAGACAGAAGGCCAGAAGAAAAAGAAGAAAAAAAAGAAAAGAAAAAGAAACCGTGCAAAAACAATAGTCTGTGTGTTTCACACAGACTAATCACAAATAGTGCAATCCACTGTCATCCTGAAAACCTGGAATTTTAAATAGTTCATTTAATGTAATAGTGAAATCCACCGTGATCGTGAAAACCTGAAATATTTAATAACTCTTGACTTTTGGCCAAGACAATCCCTATTACTGCTATAAATTCATGTTACAGTTATCCAGACAGTTTAGAAATCTAACTATCAAATTACCCAATTAATGACCTATGTCAGATAACACTGTACACACCAACTGGCTACTGGCATTGCCTGAGCCAGGTGTTCGCCTGACACAACTAATACTGGGGCCCAGCAGATCTGTACTCACAAATATCTATAAATTCATGAATATAGTTTTGATATCCCCAAGATTAAAATATATGCTTTAAATTAAAATATATAAACACTTTATTGCAGGCCTTAAAATCACACATTCTGTATATTCATGACTTACTAATAAACAAAATCTTACCAGAATGTGGTTCTAAATCCCACTCAAATCATACTGCTAATCACCATCTTATATCACCATATCACTCCATCACCATACCATTCTCACTGTGCAGTGCTGTTAATAATGCTGTAAAACAATAATCCCATAACCAATCATGCAATTTGCTGTGAACATTATTTGTGTAATTCGTCAAATCGATCAGTCTGTCAATTGAGAATCAAACAAATCGAAATATGAGCAAAATAAAGAATAACAACCAATAAGGACGGAATTTGAGATAAACTAATAAATAAACTAGCGATAAATACTGACCAATGTACCAGAATATAATTGTGGTGATATAACTGACAGAAATCAAAACAGATGCAAAACACCAAACAATTTCAAAATGTCAAGCCGACCAGTCAAGTGTACCTTTCAAGTCACATGACCTCCAAATTCCGCGAATAAACTATGGATGCTGTAATCACACATGTAATAAATACAATACAAAAAACCAACTTGCACCATTAACCAATCTGAAAAGGGCTGAATAAATACAAACAATTTAAAATATCAATTAATTGCAAATAACTATTAAAACCGCATCTGCTACATACTTCCCCTGCCTGCAAAATGATGTCCCCATCATTTTCCAAATACTGTGCACTCTACAAGAAGAAACAAAAATGGATAGCATGAATAATGAAAAATAAAGAGGAACAGTATTGATGCATCTGTAAAGGCTAATCAACTAGAGAAACAGAATTTACTGCCACCAGTAAATTCAAATCTGTGTGAAAAGGGTTAAAGTATCAGGAATAGACTATAAAGAAAGAGAATTCATGGAGGCTTATTTTTCGGGAGTAAAATATTTTTGAACAAATCAGAAATGGGTTTTCGTTTGCAGTATTTACAGATATTCATACAGGAATCAGAACATTTAAAAAAAAACAAGAAATGGCATATATGTGACCAGCATTCAAAGGGTTTGATACACGAATCAGAAATGGACATTTTTGGCTCTTCCCACTAATTTGAGTGATGAAATACATTCATAAACTTTAGAAATGCATTAAGGTGTAATACAATGCATTTCCCAGTCTTTCTGAATAATGCCCCCATATTAAGATCCTCAGAGGGTTAAAATATTCCCTTTAAATACTCCATTTTAATCCTTTAAATAGGGGCGCAGTGGCTCAGCTGGCAGAGGTGCAGGCTGCAAGGCGGAGGTACGTACTCTGCCCTTGGGCAAGACACTTCACCCCACAGCCCATGTGGGTGCATGGTGGCACTGTGTACCAAAGCGTACTGCACATCGATGGTGCACCCGTCTTCAACCAAAGCTAACCCTGCTTGTGTGGAGTTAGTATGTGGGAGATCTGACAGTTGCTCGTTGTTGCCTGGTGGTTCTTCCCGGGTACTGCGATTTCCTCCACCTGAAAAACTGCCGTGGTCATGATTAGCCACCGCGCAGAAATATGTGACATTAAACACCAATGAAAAAATAATCCTCTAAAAATGAGCTCAATCCAATAAAGGGACATAAGCTATGTTTTTCAAGCAAAAATGAAAAGGTAATTAAAACTGAATAGACGTTTCTGTGAATAATGTTGACCGGTTTTCGCCATTATGTTGGCTAAAGGGTTAAGAATCCCTTACTTTGGAAAGCACACTGAAAGGGTGTCCCATTCCACATAGAATTAAATATTAAGAAAATAAAGCGAAAAACATTTAGTTTCTCGGCTGACAGTACCTGCTTTTGAACTCTGGGGGGATGGAACGGCACAAAGCAGAGACATTCTCTTAATGGCACTTTGACACCAAAGGTTTCTGCACTCTCAGTGAGACCGAGCCGAGCGCAGTGAAAGACTAATAGAACTCCTCTAACAAATGAGTTTTAAACAGTCATAGCACTAACACAGTTAACAGTACAGACGACAATGTCAGTATTGTTACCGGCACCCTGACAGTTTTGTGATAGGTTTCAACAATTATTCAGTGCAGTTTTATGGAAAAGGTTAACTTTATTCTGCCTGAAATAAAATATGTGCAATCCACACTGAAGTCTTGAGAGGTTTAAAGGCATTGAACTGAATTAGATAGGTTTCAACAAATTTTACAATTATTCAGTGCAGTTTTATGGAAAGGGTTAACTTTATTCTGCCTGAAATAAAATATGTGCAATCCACATTGAAGTCTTGAGAGGGTTAAAAGCATTGAACTGAATAGGATAGGTTTCAACAAATTTTACAATTATTCAGTGCAGTTTTATGGAAAGGGTTAACTTTATTTTGCCTGAAATAAAATATGTGCAATCCACATTGAAGTCTTGAGAGGGTTAAAAGCATTGAACTGAATAAGATAAGTTTCAACAAATTTTACAATTATTCAGTGCAGTTTTATGGAAAGGGTTAACGTTATTCTGCCTGAAATAAAATATTCACAATCCACATTGAAGTCTTGAGAGGGTTAAAGGCATTGAACTGAATAAGATAGGTTTCAACAAATTTTACAATTATTCAGTGCAGTTTTATGGAAAGGGTTAACTTTATTCTGCCTGAAATAAAATATATGCAATCCACATTGAAGTCTTGAGAGGGTTAAAAGCATTGAACTGAATAAGATAGGCTTCAACAAATTTTGCAATTATTCAGTGCAGTTTTATGGAAAAGGTTAACTTTATTCTGCCTGAAATAAAATATGTGCAATCCACATTGAAGTCTTGAGAGGGTTAAAAGCAGTGAACTGAATAAGATAGGTTTCAACAATTATTCAGTGCAGTTTTATGGAAAGGGTTAACTTTATTCTGCCTGAAATAAAATATGTACAATCCACATAGAAGTCTGGAGAGGGTTAAAAGCAGTGAACTGAATAATTTATAATTTATTTCCTTGCAAGGCAAAGGGTTTCTCTCAACTTAGTTTCAGGAACTTACATCCCATTATGATGACAAGGTCAGATTTCAGTTTGACAGCTTACTCCACTGGTGTTTACATAGTCTCCAGTGTGAACATAACATCGTATTGCTTGGGGGAGAATTTACTGTATCAGGAAATTGGAGGCTGTGAAAACCCTGTGACCTACTGGGCCACACTCATTGGCTCTAGCGACCTGAAAAACATAGGTGGCCGAGAAGTTACGAATGTCTACCAGTATGCCAAAAATCAGCGAGATAGGACAATTCGTTTTCGAGTTATCGTGAGGACAAGGAAGTGCATAGAAGACAGAAGGCAGGAGAATAAGAAGAAGAAGAAAAGGAAGAAGAAGAAGAAGAAGAAGAAGAAGAAGAAGAAGAAGAAGAAGAAGAAGAAAGAAACCGTACAAAAACAATAGTCTGTGTGTTCACACAGACTAACTAGAAAAACAGAATTGACTGCTCCCAGTAAATTCAAGTCTGTGTGAAAAGGGTTGAAGTATCAGGAATAAACTATACAGAAAGAGAATTTATGGAGGCTTATTTTCAGGAGTAAAATATTTTTAAAAAAATCAGAAATGGGTTTTTGTTAACAGTATTTACAGATATTCATACTGGAATCAGAACAATTATTTATAAGAAACCAGAAAAGGCATATATGTGACCAGCATTCAAAGGGTTCGATACTCGAATCAGAAATGGACATTTTTGGCTCTGCCCACTACTTTGAGTGATGAAATACGTTCATAAACTTTAGAAATGCATTATTGTGTAATAAAATTAATTTCCCAGTATTTCTGAATAATATGCACTTGATGACTTTGGTGAGCTCTTTCAGGCGGACCCCTAGGTGACCTCCGTGACCTTGATGCATATTTTGAATTTCCATCAAGTGTCGACTCATTTGGTGTTAGTTCCAGGTCCATTCATCGTACCACGATTGAGATACAGGCATGACCCACTTTCAAAAATGTTGGCTACGCCCACTTTTTTAACATAAAAATGCATGTATGGACCTCAGGAATGCTTTGGGGGGTAAAAAAATGTGATTTCCAGCAATTATAAAAAATGCACTTAATAACCCCTAGGGGACCTCCTTGACCCTGACCCATATTTTGAATCTCCATCAAGTGTCGACTCATTTGGTGTTAGTCCCAGGTCCATTCATCATACCATGCTTGAGATATGAGCGTGACCCACTTTCAAATTTTTTACCACGCCCACTTTTTCAACATAAAAATGCATGTAGGAATCTCAGGAATGCTTTGGGGGGGGGGGGGGGGGGATGTGATTTCCAGCAATTCTGAAAAATGCACTCAATGACCCCTAGGTGACCTCCGTGACCTTGACCCATATTTTGAACCTCTATCGAGTGTCGACTCGGGTTGTTGGTCCCAGGTCCGTAGGTCATACCACGCTTGAGATATGGGTGTGACCCACTTTAAAAAATTTTGGCCATGCCCACTTTTTATACGCCCGTTTGAAAAACGGGACGTATTATAGTATGGCGTTGTCCGTCCGTCTGTCCGTCCGTCGTCCGTCCGTCCGTCCGTTTGGTTTCCGAACAATAACTTTAGTATTTGTTTTATGGCCCCAGTTGGACTTAGAATTCGTCAAATATTTGGTTTCCGGATGATAACCTTAGTATTTGTTTTCCGATTGGCTCCAAATGTGGTATGTGGTTTAATCACAACAAAATACAGGTCAAGTTCGAATATGGGGTCGGTCTGAACAATTTTTCGCCTTAATTATGGCCCCAGTTGGACTTAGAATTCGTCAAATATTTGGTTTCCGGATGATAACTTTAGTATTTGTTTTCCGATCGGCTCCAAATTTGGTATGTGGTTTAATCACAACAAAATACAGGTCAGGTTCGAATATGGGGTCGGTCCGAACATTTTTCGCCTGAATTATGGCCCCTGTTGGACTTAGAATTCGTCAAATATTTGGTTTCCGGATGATAACTTTAGTATTTGTTTTCCGATCAGCTCCAAATTTGGTATGTGGTTTAATCACAACAAAATACAGGTCAAGTTTGAATATGGGGTCGGTCTGAACAATTTTTGCCTGAATTATGGCCCCTGTTGGACTTAGAATTTGTCAAATATTTGGTTTCCGGATGATAACTTTAGTATTTGTTTTCCGACCGGCTCCTAACTTGGTATGTGGTTTAATCACAACAAAATACAGGTCAAGTTCGAATATGGGGTTGGTCTGAACAATTTTTGCCTGAATTATGGCCCCTGTTGGACTTAGAATTCTTCGTCAAATATTTGGTTTCCGGATGATAACTTTAGTATTTGTTTTTCGATTGGCTTCAAACTTGTTAGTCTTTTTCTCAAATGACTGAAAAATTTAGTCATTTCACAAAATCACTGATTTCAAAGTCTGACCGTAACATATATATATATGCCAGTATAAATTTCTCGCACTCTAAAAAAATTGCAAATGTGTTAAAATGGTACAATTTGAACAGTTCACGGGCGTATGATGCAATGCCCAGCGGTACTCTTGTTTTTTAAGTCAAAGTGCATGTGTGTACGTCAGGAATACTTTAGGGGGGTCAAAAAGAGGTGATTTCCAGCAATTCTAAAAAATGCACTCAATGACCCCTAGTTGACCTCCGTGACCTTGACCCATATTTTGAACCTCCATCGAGTGTCGACTCATTTGGTGTTGGTCCCAGGTCCGTAGGTCATACCACGCTTGAGATATGGCCTTGAACCACTTTCAAAATTTTTGGCCACACCCACTTTTTTTTACGTCAGAATGAATGTGTGTATGTCAGGAATACTTTAGGGGGTCAAAAAATGTGATTTCCAGCAATTCTGAAAAATGCACTCAATGACCCCTAGGTGACCTCTATGACCTTGACCCATATTTTGAATCTGCATCAAGTGTCGATTCATTTGGTTTTGGTCCCAGATCCATATGTCATACCACGCCTGAGATATGGGCGTGACCCACTTTCAAAAATTTTGGCCACTTCTTTTTTTTTCGTCAAAATGCAGGTGTGTACGTCAGGAATACTTTAGGGGATCAAAAAATGTGATTTCCAGCAATTCTGAAAAAATGCACTCAATGACCCCTAGGTGTCCTCCGTGACCTTGACCCATATTTTGAGTCTCCAACAAGTGTCGACTCATTTGGTGTTGGTTCCAGGTCTGTAGGTCATACCACGCCTGAGATATGGGCATGACCCACTTCAAAATTTTTGGCCACGCCCTCTTTTTTATGTCAAAATGCATGTGTGTATGTCAGGAATACTTTAGGGGATCAAAAAATGTGATTTCCAGCAATTATGAAAAATTCACTCAATGACCCCTAGGTGACCTCTGTGACCTTGACCCATATTTTGAATCCCCATCAAGTGTCGACTCATTTGGTGTTGGTCCCAGGTCCATACGTCATACAACGCCTGAGATATGGTTGTGACCCACTTTCAAAAAATTTGACCACGCCCACTTTTTTTTACGTCAAAATGCGTGTGGGTACATCAGGAATACTTTAGGGGGTCAAAAAATGTGATTTCCAGCAATTCTGAAAAAATGCACTCAATGACCCCTAGGTGACCTCCGTGACCTTGACCTGTATTTTGAATCTCCATCAAGTGTCGACTCATTTCGTGTTGGTCCCAGGTCCATACGTCATACCACGCCTGAGATATGGGCATGACCCACTTTCAAAAATTTTGGCCACGCCCACTTTTTTACGTCAAAATGCATGTGTGTACGTCAGGAATACTTCAGGGGGTCAAAAAATGTCATTTCCAGCAATTCTGAAAAATGCACTCAATGACCCCTAGATGACCTCCGTGACCTTGACCCATATTTTGAACCTCCATCGAGTGTCCACTCATTTGGTATTGGTCCCAGGTCTGTAGGTCATACCATGCCTGAGATATGGGCATGACCCAATTTCAAAACATCCCTACAAACACCCCTGATACCCCAGGAATCTGAAAAGCATAGGTAGCCAAGAACTTGTGGCTGTCTATCAGCATGCCAAAAATTAACGAGATAGGGCAATTCGTTTTCGAGTTATCTTGCGGACAAAAAAGTGATGAGAAGACAGAAGGCCAGGAGAAAAAGAAGAAAAAAAGAAAAGAAAAAGAAACTGTGCAAAAACAATAGTCTGTGTGTTTCACACAGACTACTCACAAATAGTGCAATCCACTGTCATCCTGAAAACCTGGAATTTTAAATAGTTCATTTAATGTAATAGTGAAATCCACCGTGATCGTGAAAACCTGAAATATTTAATAACTCTTGACTTTTGGCCAAGACAATCCCTATTACTGCTATAAATTCATGTTACAGTTATCCAGACAGTTTAGAAATCTGACTATCAAATTACACAATTAATGACCTATGTCAGATAACACTGTACACACCAACTGGCTACTGGCATTGCCTGAGCCAGGTGTTCGCCTGACACAAACAATACTGGGGCCCAGCAGATCTGTACTCACAAATATCTATAAATTCATGAATATAGTTTTGATATCCCCAAGATTAAAATATATGCTTTAAATTAAAATATATAAACACTTTATTGCAGCCCTTAAAATCACACATTCTGTATATTCTTGACTTACTAATAAACAAAATCTTACCAGAATGTGGTTCTAAATCCCACTCAAATCATACCGCTAATCACCATCTTATATCACCATATCACTCCATCACCATACCATTCTCACTGTGCAGTGCTGTTAATAATGCTGTAAAACAATAATCCCATAACCAGTCATGCAATCTGCTGTGAACATTATTTGTGTAATTCGTCAAATCGGTCAGTCTGTCAATCGAGAATCAAACAAATCGAAATATGAGCAAAATAAAGAATAACAACCAATAAGGATGGAATTTGAGATAAACTAATAAATAAACTAGCGATAAATACTGACCAATGTACCAGAATATAATTGTGGTGATATAACTGACAGAAATCAAAACAGATGCAAAACACCAAACAATTTCAAAATGTCAAGCCGACCAGTCAAGTGTACCTTTCAAGTCACATGACCTCCAAATTCCGTGAATAAACTATGGATGCTGTAATCACACATGTAATAAATACAATACAAAAAACCAACTTGCACCATTAACCAATCTGAAAAGGGCTGAATAAATAAAACAATTTAAAATATCAATTAATTGCAAATAACTATTAAAACCGCATCTGCTACATACTCCCCCTGCCTGCAAAATGATGTCCCCATCATTTTCCAAATACTGTGCACTCTACAAGAAGAAACAAAAATGGATAGCATGAATAATGAAAAATAAAGAGGAACAGTATTGATGCATCTGTAAAGGCTCATCAACCTAGAAATAAACTGTAATGTTCATCAGTATTAGCACAAATATATTAGAACTAGAGAAACAGAATTTACTGCCACCAGTAAATTCAAGTCTGTGTGAAAAGGGTTGAAGTATCAGGAATAGACTATAAAGAAAGAGAATTCATGGAAGCTTATTTTTCGGGAGTAAAATATTTTTGAACAAATCAGAAATGGGTTTTCGTTTGCAGTATTTACAGATATTCATACAGGAATCAGAACATTTAAAAAAAAACAAGAAATGGCATATATGTGACCAGCATTCAAAGGGTTTGATACACGAATCAGAAATGGACATATTTGGCTCTTCCCACTAATTTGAGTGATGAAATACATTCATAAACTTTAGAAATGCATTAAGGTGTAATACAATGCATTTCCCAGTCTTTCTGAATGATGCCCCCATATTAAGATCCTTAGAGGGTGAAAATATTCCCTTTAAATACTCCATTTTAATCCTTTAAATAGGGGCGCAGTGGCTCAGCTGGCAGAGGTGCAGGCTGTAAGGCGTGAGGTACATACTCTGCCCTTGGGCAAGACACTTCACCCCACAGCCCACGTGGGTGCATGGTGGCACTGTGTACCAAAGCGTACTGCACATCGATGGTGCACCCATCTTCAACCAAAGCTAACCCTGCTTGTGTGGAGTTAGTATGTGGGAGATCTGACAGTTGCTCGTTGTTGCCCGGTGGTTCTTCCCGGGTACTGCAATTTCCTCTACCTGAAAAACTGCCGTGGTCATGATTAACCACTGCGCAGAAATATGTGACATTAAACACCAATGAAAAAATAATCCTCTAAAATTGAGCTCAATCCAATAAAGGGACATAAGCTATGTTTTTCAAGCAAAAATGAAAAGGTAATTAAAACTGAATAGACGTTTCTGTGAATAATGTTGACCGGTTTTCGCCGTTATGTTGGCTAAAGGGTTAAGAATCCCTTACTTTGGAAAGCACACTGAAAGGGTGTCCCATTCCACATAGAATTAAATATTAAGAAAATAAAGCGAAAAACATTTAGTTTCTCGGCTGACAGTACCTGCTTTTGAACTCTGGGGGGATGGAACGGCACAAATCAGAGACATTCTCTTAATGGCATTTTGACACCAAAGGTTTCTGCACTCTCGGTGAGACCGAGCCGAGCGCAGTGAAAGACTAATAGAACTCCTCTAACAAATGAGTTTTAAACAGTCATAGCACTAACACAGTTAACAGTACAGACGACAATGTCAGTATTGTTACCGGCACCCTGACAGTTTTGTGATAGGTTTCAACAATTATTCAGTGCAGTTTTATGGAAAAGGTTAACTTTATTCTGCCTGAAATAAAATATGTGCAATCCACATTGAAGTCTTGAGAGGGTTAAAGGCATTGAACTGAATTAGATAGGTTTCAACAAATTTTACAGTTATTCAGTGCAGTTTTATGGAAAGGGTTAACTTTATTCTGCCTGAAATAAAATATGTGCAATCCACATTGAAGTCTTGAGAGGGTTAAAAGCATTGAACTGAATAGGATAGGTTTCAACAAATTTTACAATTATTCAGTGCAGTTTTATGGAAAGGGTTAACTCTCTTCTGCCTGAAATAAAATATATGCAATCCACATTGAAGTCTTGAGAGGGTTAAAAGCATTGAACTGAATAAGATAGGCTTCAACAAATTTTGCAATTATTCAGTGCAGTTTTATGGAAAGGGTTAACTTTATTCTGCCTGAAATAAAATATGTGCAATCTACATTGAAGTCTTGAGAGGGTTAAAAGCATTGAACTGAATAAGATAGGTTTCAACAAATTTTACAATTATTCAGTGCAGTTTTATGGAAAGGATTAACTTTATTCTGCCTGAAATAAAATATGTGCAATCCACATTGAAGTCTTGAGAGGGTTAAAAGCATTGAACTGAATAAGACAAGTTTCAACAAATTTTACAATTATTTAGTGCAGTTTTATGGAAAGGGTTAACTTTATTCCCCCTGAAATAAAATATGTGCAATCCACATTGAAGTCTTGAGAAGGTTAAAAGCATTGAACTGAATAAAATAGGTTTCAACAAATTTTACAATTATTCAGTGCAGTTTTATGGAAAGGGTTAACTTTATTCTGCCTGAAATAAAATATGTGCAATCCACATTGAAGTCTTGAGAGAGTTAAAAGCATTGAACTGAATAATTAGTCTGTTTGAAACACACAGAGTATTGTTTTTGCACGGATTCTTTTTTTTTTTACTTCTTTTTTTTCTTCTTCTTCTTCTTCTTCTTCTTCTCCTATCTTCTGTCTTCTCATCACTTTTTTGTCCACAAGATAACTCGAAAACGAATTGCCCTATCTCGTTGATTTTTGGCATTCTGATAGACAGCCACAAGTTCTCGGCCACGTATGTTTTTCAGATTCCTGGGATACAAGGGGTGTCTGTAGAGGTGTTTTGAAAGTGGGTCATGCCCATATCTCAGGCATGGTATGACCTACAGACCTGGGACCAACACCAAATGAGTGGACACTTGATGGAGGTTCAAAATATGGGTCAAGGTCACGGAGGTCATCTAGGGGTCATTGAGTGCATTTTTCAGAATTGCTGGAAATCACATTTTTTGACCCCCTAAAGTATTCTTGACGTACACACATGCATTTTGATGTAAAAAAAGTGGGCGTGGCCAAAATTTTTGAAAGTGGGTCATGCCCATATCTCAGGCGTGGTATGACGTATGGACCTGGGACCAACACGAAACGAGTCGTCACTTGATGGAGATTCAAAATATGGGTCAAGGTCACAGAGGTCACCTAGGGGTCATTGAGTGCATTTTTCAGAATTGCTGGAAATCACATTTTTTGATCCCCTAAAGTATTCCTAATGTACATACATGCATTTTGACGTAAAAAAGTTGGCGTGGCCACATTTTTTTGAAAGTGGGTCATGCCCATATCTCAAGCGTGGTATGACCTACGGACCTGGGACCAAAACCAAATGAGTCGACACTTGATGGAGATTCAAAATATGGGTCAAGGTCATGGAGGTTACCTAGGGGTCATTGAGTGCATTTTTCAGATTTGCTGGAAATCACATTTTTTGACCTCCTAAAGTATACCTGATGTACACACATGCATTTTGACGTAAAAAAAAAGTGGGCGTGGCCAAAATTTTTGAAACTGGGTCACACCCATATCTCGGGCATGGTATGACGTATAGACCTGGGACCAACACCAAATGAGTCGACACTTGATGGAGGTTCAAAATATGGGTCAAGGTCACAGAGATCACCTAGAGGTCATTGAGTGCAATTTTCAAAATTGCTAGAAATCACATTTTTTGACCCCTTAAAGTATTCCTGATGTACACACATGCATTTTTACATAAAAAAGTGGGTGTGGCCAAAATTTTTGAAAGTGGGTCACGCCCATATCTCAGGCGTGGTATGACCTACAGACCTGGGAGCAACACCAAATGAATCAATACTCGATGGAGGTTCAAAATATGGGTCAAGGTCACGGGGATCAACTAGGGGTCATTGAGTGTATTTTTCAGAATTGCTGGAAATCACTTTTTGATCCCCTAAGGTATTCCTGACGTACACATATGCATATTGATGTAAAAAAAAATGGGCGTGGCCAAAAATTTTGAAAGTGGGTCATGCCCATATCTCAGGCATGGTATGACGTATGGACCTGGGACCAACATCAAATCAGTCGACACTTGAGAGAGACTCAAATATGGGTCAAGGTCACGGAGGACACCTAGAGGTTATTGAGTGCATTTTTTCAGAATTGCTGGAAATCACATTTTTTGATCCCCTAAAGTATTCCTGATGTACACACATGCATTTTGACATAAAAAAAGTGGGCGCCCATATCTCAAGCGCCCACTTTTTTGAAAGTGGGTCACGCCCATATCTCAAGCGTGGTATGACCTACGGACCTGGGATCAACACCAAATGAGTCGACACTCGATTGAGGTTCAAAATATGGGTCAAGGTCATGGAGGTCAACTAGGGGTCATTGAGTGCATTTTTCATAATTTCTGGAAATCACATTTTTGCCCCCCAAAGCATTCCTGAGATTCATACATGCATTTTTACGTTAAAAATCTCAAGCATGGTATGATGAATGGACCTGGGACTAACACCAAATGAGTTGACACTTGATGGAGATTCAAAGTATGGGTCAGGGTCAAGGAGATCACCTAGGGGTCATTAAGTGCATTTTTCATAATTGCTGGAAATCACTTTTTTTGACCCCCCCCCCCCCCCCCCAAAGCATTCCTGAGGTCCATACATGCATTTTTATGTTAAGAAGTGGGCGTAGCCAACATTTTTGAAAGTGGTTCATGCTCATATCTCAAGCGTGGTATGATGAATGGACCTGGAACTAACACCAAATGAGTCGACACTTGATGGAAATTCAAAATATGGGTAATGGTCATGGAGGTCACCTAGGGATCTGCCTGAAAGAGGTCCCCAAAGTCATCAAGTGCGTATTATTCAGAAATACTGGGAAATGAATTTTATTACACCTTAATGAATTTCTAAAGTTTATGAACGTATTTCATCACTCAAATTAGAGGGCAGAGCCACAAATGTCCATTTCTGATTCGAGTATCGAACCCTTTGAATGCTGGTCACATGTATGCCTTTTCTGGTTTCTTATAAATAATTGTTCTGATTCCAGTATGAATATCTGTAAATACTGTTAACGAAAACCCATTTCTGATTTGTTTAAAAATATTTTACTCCTGAAAATAAGCCTCCATAAATTCTCTTTCTGTATAGTTTATTCCTGATACTTTAACCCTTTTCACACAGACTTGAATTTACTGGGTGCAGTAAATTCTGTTTCTCTAGTTTATAATCTATTTCCTTGCAAGATAAAGGGTTTCTCTCAACTTAGTTCAAGGAACTTACATCCCATTATCATAACAATGTTAGTAGATTATAATTCATTTCTTGACACCTAATCCACTGGTGTTTACATTATCTCCAGTGTGAATAACATAGCATCCTATTGCTTGGGGAGAATTTACTGTATCAGGAAATTGGAGGCTGTGAAAGCCCTGTGGCCGATTAGGCCATACTCAGTGGCTCTAGCGACGTGAAAAACATAGGTGGCCGAGAACTTTTGACTGTCCACCAGTATGCCAAAAATCAGCGGGATAGGACCATTCGTTTTCAAGTTATCATGAGGACAAGGAAGTGCATAGAAGACAGAAGACAGGAGAAGAAGAAGAAAAAAAAAGAAGAAAAAAAAAAAAAAGAGACAGAAGACAGGAGAATAAGAAAAAGAAGAAGAGGGAAGAAGAAGAAAAATAAAAAAAGAAGAAAAAGAAACCGTACAAAAACAATAGTCTGTGCATTTCACACAGACTAACTAGAGAAACAGAATTTACTGCACCCAGTAAATTCAAGTCTGTGTGAAAAGGGTTAAATAAACTATACAGAAAGAGGATTTATGGAGGCTTAATTTCAGGAGAAAAATATTTTTAAACAAATCAGAAATGGGTTTTCGTTAACAGTTTGTACAGATATTCATACTGGATTCAGAACAATTATTTATAAGAAACCAGAAAAGGCATATATGTGACCAGCATTCAAAGGGTTCGATACTCGAATCAGAAATGGACATTTTTGGCTCTGCCCACTAATTTGAGTGATGAAATACATTCATAAACTTTAGAAATGCATTAAGGTGTAATCAAATTTATTTTCCCAGTATTTCTGAATAATACGCACTTAATGACTTTGGTTACCTCTTTCAGACAAACCCCTAGGTGACCTCCGTGACCTTGACCCATATTTTGAATCTCCATCAAGTGTCGACTCATTTGGTGATAGTCCCAGGTCCATTCATCTTACCATGCTTGAGACATGAGCGTGACCCACTCTCAAATTTTTTGGCCACGCCCACTGTTTTTAACGTAAAAATGCATGTATGAATCTCAGGAATGCTTTGGGGGCAAAAAATGTAATTTCCAGCAATTATGAAAAATGCACTCAATGACCCCTAAGTGACCTCCGTGACCTTGACCCATATTTTGAACCTCCATCGAGTTGTGGACTCATGTGGTGTTGGTCCCAGGTCCGTAGGTCATACCACACTTGAGATATGGGCGTGACCAACTTTCAAAAAATTTTGGCCACGCCCACTTTTTTTCACATCAAAGTGCATGTGTATGTCAGGAATACTTTAGGGGTCAAAAAATGTGATTTCCAGCAATTATGAAAGATGCACTCATGACCCTTAGTTGACCTCCGTGATCTTGACCCATATTTTGAACCTCCATCAAGTGTCGACTCATTTGGTGTTGGTCCCAGGTCCGTAGGTCATACCACGCTTAAGGTATGGGCGTGACCCACTTTCAAAATTTTTGGCCACGCCCACTTTTTACGTCAAAATGCATGTGTGTACATCAGGAATACTTTAGGGGGTAAAAAAATGTGATTCCCACCAATTCTGAAAAATGCACTCAATGACCCCTAAGTGACCTCTGTGACCTTGACCCATATTTTGAATCTCCGTCAAGTGTCGACTCATTTGGTGTTGGTCCCAGGTCCATATGTCATACCATGCCTGAGATATGGGCGTGACCCACTTTCAAAAATTTTGGCCACACCCACTTTTTTTTACGTCAAAATGCATGTGTGTCCATCAGAAATAGTTTAGGGGGTCAAAAAATGTGATTTCCAGCAATTCTGAAAAGTGCACTCAATGACCCCTAGTTGACCTCCATGACCTTGACCCATATTTTGAACCTCCATCGCGTGTCAACTCATTTGGTGTTAGCCCCAGGTCCGTAGGTCATACCACGCCCGAGATATGGGCGTGACCCACTTTCAAAACACCCCTACAGACACCCCTGATACCCCAGGAATCTGAAAAACATAGGTGGCCGAGAACTTGTGGCTGTCTATCAGCATGCCAAAAATCAACGAGATAGGGCAATTCGTTTTCGAGTTATCTTGCAGAAAAAAAAAAGAAAAAGAAACTGTGCAAAAACAATAGTCTGTGTGTTTCACACAGACTAATCACAAATAGTGCAATCCACTGTCATCCTGAAAACCTGGAATTTTAAATAGTTCATTTAATGTAATAGTGAAATCCACTGTGATCCTGAAAACCTGAAATATTTAATAACTCTTTTAATATAACAAACTGTTGGTGCTTTTAGCCCACCTGGAAATCAATGTGTATTTTATCTCATGCTATAACTCCACATAAGATCTAAAAAAAACTGAAAACCCTTATTTAAATAACAATTCAATAAGTATGTAGCAAAAATTAAAAACATTTTATAATATCCACAATTATATGTGAGTAGTACTCGTTTACTCCTCCCTGTTGAAAATTGTATCCCTACAGTTTTTTAGAAGATTTTATTCTCTCATGAATTAAGTACAAGTCCCTCAATCCATGATCTGTATATACACATATTTTCCCTACAATATAAAATAAATAATCACTGTCTTGGATTTTTCAAATAATGCACCTGTTTTATTAAAATCTATGACAGCTCTCCATAATTTGTCTTCTGTCTCTGTGGAGACTGTGTTTAAAATACCAGATGCCAACAATTTATCAAGGGCGTCTGCTTTAGGATCAACTGGTCTGGTATGCACTTCACTGCAGTGATAATCGTCCAAGTATTTCGGTCTTTTTCTGACACGCTGGGATTTTCTTGGAAGTGGGTGAGATGCTTGTGTTTCTTCTACTGCTTGACGGTGGTCTGTATTTTCTTCTTGCATTACTACTTGCTCTTGTACATCATCTTTATTACTTATTTCTATTATTCCTGTTTCGTTCCTCTTATTAATACCGCTATCTGTAGTACTTATTTCGCTTACTTTCTTTTGTCTTGACTTTTCAACTTCTATAATATCTGTATCTTTCTCTGTGATATCTGATCTGTAGGCGTTCCTACTTCTGTATGACCATAATACACAGTCATCTTCGTCAGAGTCTGTACTTGGCTGTTGTCTTGGCAGTTTGGTTCTTTGTAGAAATGGCCAGAGCTAGTTTCGTGAAATGGTCAGTGATGACAAGTACATTTCCCACACCTCTACTTGGTTCTAGCGTTAAAAAATCCATGCAAACTAATTCTAATGGGTTTGTAGTTTCGACGTTAACCAGTGGAGCTCTCGTGTTGGTATCCGTTTTTCTTCTCAAACAGTGGTCACACTTTTTAATCCAGTTTTCTGTGTCTGTTGACATAGCAGGTCAAAAGAAACGTTCCCTCAGTAAAGATATTGTTCGGTCCCTACCTGGATGTCCCACTCAGTTATGAAGGCCCATTAATGCTGTTTTTCTGTATACTGTTGGTAATACCAGCTGTAAAATTTTAATATCATTATCTACTATTTCGGTGTATAATACACTTCTAAAGACTCTGAAATTATCAAGTTGTTTCTTCATAATATGATCATCTTTGTCGTAATATCCCTTTGGCAGTCTTTTGTCAATCTTAGCTTTTAACCATTTTCCAATCATGTAATCTTCTCGTTGATATTTTCTAATTTCTCTTAATTGTATTTGTGCAAACTGGGTTGACATTTCAGTTACTTCGAGAATATTAATGGAGGCAGATGGTAAAACATCTACATACTGGCTGACTTGTGAAGCATCAGAAATAGTCTTTATTGTGCTATTATCCATCTTAATAAATTCTTCTTTATTGTCTGTAATCATATAATATGGGTATTTTGACATACTATCTGCATCTGTATTTTTTTGTCCAGCTCTTTAGATTATGTCATAAGCTCCAAGGGCAGATATCCATCTATGCCCTGTCGCATCTAATTTTGCTATTGTAAGCACATATGTAATGGATTGTTGTCTGTATATACTGTGAAGTGATTGCCCATAAGATAATCACTGAATTTGTCCACAATAGCCCATTTTGAACTAGGAATTCGATTTAAATGCAGAGTAATGCTTTTCTGATTTTGATAAAATTCTACTGGCATAAGCAATTACTCTCTTTCTTGAATCTTTCTCTTGATATAATACCGCACCTAAACCCAATGTACTCACGTCAATATGAAGCTCAAATGGTTGATTGAAGTCTGAATATGCCAGTATAGGAGGGCTTGTAAGAATGTCTTTAAGCTTATTAAAGGTGTCTTGTTCGAGTTGTGTCCATTTCCATTCCTTATTTGGTGATTTTCTTTTCTTTTTATGTGATGTTGGTGGAAGCAGTTCATTCAGCGGTCGTGTAATTTTTGAAAAATCTTTAATAAATCGTTGATAATAACCAACAAATGCAAGGAAAGATCTTAATTCATCCGAATTTGATGGTACTGGCTAATCTCTTACTTTCTAGATCTTATCAGGATCAGTTTCTATACCTTTTTCGCTAACAATATGGCCTAGAAATTTTACTTTTTTCATCAGAAAGAAACATTTCTCCGTTGCCAACTTTAAATTAGCTCTCATGAAGTCTTGTTAGTACAATGTCTAGGCGTTCCAAGTGTTGTTCTAAACTATCAGCAAAGACAATCAAGTGATGTAGATAGATAATGCATATCTTCATGTTTAGTTCACCTAAATACTCTTCCATTGGGCGCCGGTAAGTTACTGGACAGTTTGACATTCCATAGGGCATTCTTATAAATTCATAGAAGCCTAGAGGTCCTACAGTAAATGCTGTTCTTTCTCTGTGCTGTTCTTTCTCTGTGCTGTTCTTTAACTTCCACTTGTAGATATCCACTTTTCATGTCGATGGCACTAAAATATTTGCTATTCCCCAAACAGTCAAATAGTTCCTCAATCCTGAGTAAAGCGTAGGCATCTTTTACAGTCTTGTTGTTTAACATCCTATAATCTACGCACATCCGTAACTTACCATTTTTCTTGCGGACTAAAACAATATTGGAAGCCCAAGGTGACTTACTCTTTTGTATGATTCCAGCAGAAAGTAGTTGTTCTAGATGCTGTCAAACTTCATCAACCATACTTGGTGGTATTTGTCTATATTTCTGCTTAAATGGAATGGCATTAATCAAATCTACCCTATACTTTATTAAATCACATCTCCCAATATCATTATCATTTTTGGAAAAGACATGTTCATGCTTCTTTAGTAGGTCCATTAGGTTGGTCTTCTTTTCTTCTGGGATATCTGATTTTATATTAACTTGATTTAGTACATCTGACTCTGTGTCATTCTCCAGTTTGTGTGAGACAGATTCAACTGTGATGACTGGTTGAACTTCAGCCATAACAGCCTTAGATGCAATGGTTATGGCTTGGGTTGTGACAATTGACATGTTCACATATACCTCGTCATTAATTTTGTAATCGTATCTGATGACAGTCGGTGTAATATCAATAAAATCTGGTAGACTAGTTTGTTGCATCTCTTTAAGAATTGTATTTGTCTGTCGATATGGTAATTTCTTATTGTAATAACCTCTGACATTCACAGATTGGTTCGGTCTGATTATAATCTGCCTTGGTTCTGCTGATCGTACAATGGCTATTCTGTTACAATTCCATTTTAGCCCCTTCTCTCGTATTGACAAACATTGAAAGGATAGATACCAAGGAGTGTATAAATTAGCTTTCTGTAAATTGTTGTCACCAAAATTCTCTTTGTAATCTCTTAAAAGTTCATTGAGTATGTTGGTTCCAATAAGTACAGGTACTTTTGATCTGTAGTTTGTTTCTGGTGTGATTAAAAATAAACAGTTTTTTTCTTGGCAGCCGGATATACCCTTTGTTGAAACCTTGGCTGGTATGTAGCCATGATAAGGAAGTCCACTCCCGTCAGCACATTCTATGCTTAATATTTCTGTTAGTGGCTGAAGAGGTGTTATACCTAAGGACTGTTTATAAAAAGTATCTGAGTTCATACTGATACCACTGCCAGTGTCGATCAATGCTGTAGTTGTTGTGCCATTTATTTTAACTTCAGCTTCAGTTGAACTTCCTGCCAATTTGGGATCTTGATAATTTTTACCACAAGTGGTGCCTCGGTGTAACCCACAACAGAGGCACATCTCAGTTTGGGCAATCTCTAATCATGTGGTTCTCACTGTTGCACTTGTAACATCTTGGCCCAAAAGTGCGTGCCGCAGTAGGTCTCCTTGGAGCATAATTGCCTCTACCTCTGCCTCTATCTTGTCCATGACCTTGACCTCTATCAAATCTGCCCCTATAACCTCTGTTATGTCCTCTGCTATTACCTCTTGGATAATATTGATTTGCCGAAGCTTGGTCTCTTTTTGTCTCTTCTTTCTCTTTTTCCATTCTATCTATCCTCTCACTGAGTTTCTGTAGTAAGTCTTTGACTTCTGCAAGTTTACTCTTCTCTTCTGGTTTTGTCGCCGCTTGGCACTTCATCTTTGTCTCTTTTGCGGGATCTTCTTCACATTGACTTTCTATCTTTCTGAGCTCTACTTTAAATTTATCATAGTCAATAACTGTGTCGAACTTGTATGCCGACAAGTGCCATAAGTGTGGTTTCTATCCCTGGTACAAGACATTTCTCAATATATCCTCTTGTGTTGACACAAATGAAATGAGGTATTGCCATGTCTGTGAAAATGCTTATTTTGAAAATATTCTGCCAAAACCTTCAAAATTTCACCATTTTTCAACATAGCTCAAAAATAAGCTGTACGATTTCAACCAAATTTGGCAAACTTATGTATTGTCACAAAATCTAGTGAAATGAGGTATTGTCATATTCGTGAAAATGCTTGTTTTCAAAATTTTCTGCCAAAACCATCAAAATTTCACCATTTCTCAAGTCTCAAAATTGCTATCTAGCTCAAATTTTCCAAACATTTAGAGCATAATATGATGCACCAAAATCATCACACAAATATTTCAAAATTAACCCCTATTGGCCAAAAACGATATGAATATAGAATTTTTGTCTTCAAAATTGACCAACTTCAAGGGCAAATTTCTCTAATTGCAAGGTTGTTGTAACAATATTTTTGGTATGGATAGATGCATCAATGATGGCAGAAGAAAGTTACTGTTTATTTTTTGCTCTTAGATTTAACCCTTAAGCACAATGAGGGTGAGAATAAGAGTCCCATTTGAAAATGTCAAAATTTAACAACTTTTTTTGCTTTTTTTCTATCATTTTGGAAAGGGTTAAATTCAAACACTTTGCATGTCCGTATTCACAATTAACTACCGAGCATATTTGCTGCTGTAAGTTTGGTTTTAAAGTTGAGCCCTATGACCATTCTGGTTGCATAATTGTAGGTACCATCCAAAAAAAACTCCCATTTTTTCAGAATTTGGTAAGTGTAAGAGACAATTTACTCTATTTCTAATTGAGTGCGCGCTGAATGTTTTCTATGGCTGCATGCAGCAATCAAAGTATGACAAATTTTGTTTTATTTGTTATCATTGAAAGTTTAACTCTTGGCAGATTTGAGACGTCCCATAAAGGTACTGTCGGAATAATTGTTATTTTCGCCAACTTTTACATGGGATTTTTCAACACTGGAGCCATATTTCCTCAAAACATTTCCAATGAGAAGTTAGGGCATTCATCCAAGAACAGTTTTGCTGTTATATGTTTTGTTCAAAATTTTAATACTCACCCAGTTGGCAGGCCTTGAATTTATATATTTATTGGGGTTTAAGGTCACATTTTTCTGCACAATGGCTAATCATGACCATAACAGTTTTACGGGTGGAGGAAGCCGGAGTACACTGAGAGAACCACCAAGCAACGGTGAGCAACTGTCAACTCCCCATCGTACTAAGTCCACACAAGCAGGGTTAGCATTGGTTGAAGACAAGTGCACCATCGACGTGCAGTATGCCTTAGTCCACAACGTCACCGTGCCCCCAGATGGGCAATGGGGGTGAAATGTCTTGCCCAAGGACACAACGTGGTTGCCGCAGGAGGGATTCGAACCGAGGACCTCATGGCTTTCAGCCTGCACCTCTACCTACTGAGCCACCACGCCCCCAGGCCTTGAATTGAAGTACTCTCAACTTGTACATGTTCATTCAAATACCAAGATTCAAGATTCCTCCATGTCTTTTATCAGGCACCTAGTCTGTGATTGATGTCCACACATTTAGTGCATAATATGATACACCAAAATCACCACACAAATATTTTAAAATTAACCCCTGTTGTGCTTTCCATAACTGCATCAAAAAATCAATGGCGAACAAATTTTGTGTTATAGGTTTTTGTGTCCCATTTATCCAATACCAGTTTTGGCTGTACAAACATGAGTACCGTCGGACAAAATTTATTTTCCGATTAATTTCATACTTTTCTCTACCCAGTTTCCCTGGGTGGGATTGGTATAGTCTATTTTTGTTTGCATATCTGTGTTATGTATTATAGGGAAACAAATTTTCTGTGATAAGTTTTGATGTCACACTTAATTAAACACATGTTTTGAAAGCATTATCCAGAAAAAAACTGTAATTATCCTGAATTTTGCTGCATTCTATACTCATTTTTTTCTGTCAATAAATCCAAACCCAAACAAATTTATGTCCTCTGAAATGGCCATTAAAGTAACTAACTGTTTGCTGGAAAATGTTTTGTTTTGCACATGTAGAGGAACGTTGTTGCTGTTTACGTTTTAGTCTCACATTTAACTCTCCAGGACACTGACTGCTATAAAAAGAGTATCATTTAAAAATGACAATATTGGCCTACTTTGGTTGCTACTTTCTATCAAGTTGGAAAGGGTTAATTTCAAACAGTGTGCTTTGCTATGATTAGAGATGCTCGCTTCTGTTGTAAATTTTTCTCTATGGCTTAAAACATCATAACTTGGCTTCACTTAAAGAATCAAAGAGTTTGAAATATTGTGATTTTCTGCACTCATTTTATCCCAAACCAAAAGTGCATAGCTCAATGTGCTTTCTCTACAATACCATCTGCCTTTTCACATTAAAACTTGGGAAAACCCATAATTTGTCTAACAATTCTCTTGTTTTCAAATTTTCCTGCACAAACCATAAAAATTTCACCATTTTCCAAAGTCTCAAAATTGTTTACAGTTATTGAGCTCAAATTTTCCAAATATTTAGAGCAGAATATGATACACCAACATCACCACACAAATATTTCAAAATTAACCCCTGTTGGCCAAAAATGATATGAATATAGAATTTTTGTCTTTAAAATTTACCAACTTCAAGGGCAAATTTCTCTACTTGCAAGGTTGTTGTAACAATTATTTTGGTATGGATAGATGCAACAATGATTGCAGAAGAAAGTCACTGTTTATTTTTTGCTCTTAGATTTAACCCTCAAGCACAATGAGGGTGAAAATAAGAGTACCATTTGAAAATGCCAAAATTAAACAACTTTGGTTGCTTTTTTCTATCATTTTGGAATGGGTTAAATTCAAACACTTTGCATGCCCGTATTTACAATTGACTACAGAGCATATTTGCTGTTGTAAGTTTAGTTGTAAAGTTTAACCCTATGCCAATTCTGGTTGCATAAATGTAGGTACCATCCAAAAAAACTCCCATTTTCTCAGAATTGGGTAAGTTTAAGTGACCATTTACTCCATTTGTAATTGATTGAGTGCTGAATGTTTTCTATGGCTGCATGCAGCAGTCAGAGTATGACAAATTTTGTTTTATATGTTATTATTAAAAGTTTTTTATTTTATTTTTATTGGCAGATTTGAGACTTCTGATAAGGGTACTGTCGGAATAATTGTTATTTCTTCTCAACCTACTCACAATTGTTTACAATTGGCTGTAACGTAAGTGCAAGCCCTACTTTGTAACTAACTCAAGCTGAGAAACTTTTCCAAACGAGTTGGAAAAGTGGAAGAGTGCAAAAGCACGAAAAAGGGGTCGAGCGAGACTGGCGCTCGACATTACAGGTACTCTCTCTGCACACCTCTTACGTTTACCAAGTGCTTGCGCAACAACCGTGATGTCAATTCCTTTTATTTCTGCCATTGTAACATGGTCGGAAATTTTGTGACTTGTGCTGCTTATTTGTTTTTCCTTCATGAACAACTTCATTTTGTCTGCTGTTATTGTCAATTAATGTGCAAGTGGACTGTATCCTTTTATCAAGCTCTAAAATTGATTCATTAAATTGATTCATTATTATATTATTAGGCTTTCCCAAACCCAGTTTGGGAAAGACTCTTGTTATTCTTCTTTTTCAAAATTTTTCTTCTCTATTTTTTTTATTCTTTTTTAGGCTTTCCCAAACCCAGTTTGGGAAAGACTCTTGTTATTCTTCTTTTTCAAAATTTTTCTTCTCTATTTTATTTTATTTTTTTTTTTTTTTAGGCTTTCCCAAACACAGTTTGGGAAAGACTATTGTTATTCTTCTTTTTCAAAATTTTTCTTCTCTATTTTTTGTTTTTTTTCCTCCCTGAATTTTGTCTGTTGAACTGCTCAAAAACAAGCTGTATGATTTTGACCAAATTTGGCACGTTTATGTAATGTCATAAAATCTAGTGAAATGCGGTATCGCCATATCTGTGAAAACGCGTGTTTTCAAAATATTCTGCCAAAACCTTCAAAATTTCACCATTTTTCGAATGTCTCAAAATTGTTTACAGTTATTTAGCTCAAATTTTCCACACATTTAGAGCATAATATGATACACCACAATCACCACTCAAATCTTTCAACTTTAACCCCCACAGGCCAAAAATGACGTCAATATAGAATTTTTCTTCAAAATTGACCAACTTCAAGGGCAAATTTCTCTAATAACAAGGTTGTTGTAACAATTATTTTGGTTTGGATAGATGCAACAATGATTGCGGAAGAAAGTTACTGTTTACTTTTTAATCTCAGATTTAACCCCTAAGCACAATGAGGGTGAGAATAAGAGTACCGTTTGAAAATTCCAAAATTAGCCAACTTTGGTTGCTTTTTCCATCATTTTGGAAAGGGGTTAATTTCAAACACTTTTCATGTACGTATTCACAATTGACTACCGAGCATATTTGCTGTTGTAAGTTTGGTTGTAAAGTTTAACCCTATGCTCGTTTTGTTAGCAAAAAGATAGGTGCAGTCCAAAAAAACTAACGTTTTTCAGAATTTGGTAAGTTTAAGTGATGATTTACTCCATTCCTAATTGATTGAGTGCTGAACGTTTTCTATGGCTGTATGCAGCAAACATAGTATGACAACTTTTGTTTTATATGTCATTAATTTACTCCATTCCTAATTCATTGAGCACTGAATGTTTTCTATGCCTGCATGCAGCAAGCATAGCATGACAACTTCTGTTTTATACGTTACTCTCAAAAGTTTAACCCTTGGCATATTTAGGAGTTCCCATGTGGGTATAATCGGAATAATTGTTATTTTCGTAAAATCAATCCCTGAATATATTGGTAACCGTGCATTGGCCTTTCGGTGGTGCTACATGAAGCCGCAAATAGTTAAGGTTGAAAAGTTCATCAAATAGACAGGTATAATGCTTGACTCAGTCGGTGACAGGTAAATAATGAATGGAAAACTCGTTGAATTGAGAATAAAGTAGGGATGAATCGTGCCCTCGGTTCCCACCTGATCCATGGTATTTCCACGCGGTCTCGGCACTTGACAAAGATACTAAACTGTTGGGCAGGGACAGCAGAAAACATTGAGAATTTCAAGTTACTGCCTTGCATGGTCGGGACATAATTGGCGTATATCCGACATTGTATCTGTTCAATTTGAATGTCAAATTAGCCAGATCACGGCTTTTTCTCCACCGGATCGAGTTGTCACTTTCTGCCGGGACGGTCTAAAATAAGCAGTTTAACTCAAAACTTTCTGTCTCATATGAATGTGCGAATATTTAAAGCTGAAAAGTTCATCAAATAGACAGAAATAATGCCAAACTCGACCGGTGATAGGTAAATAGTGAATGGAAACAGCATTGCATTGGGAGTAGAGTAGGAACGAATCGTCCCCGTGGTTTCCACGCGATCCAAATTGTTCTCACGTGGTCATGCCACTCGACAAAGATACTGTCCTGTCGAGCAGGTATAGTAGAACAACTTCTGAAGATTTGAATCTGTCTTCACTGGTCTGGAAGCAGTGGGCATATGAGCGACACTGCTGTCTGTTCAATTTTAATGTCAAATTAGCCAAATTACGGCCCTTTTCGGCATTAACCCTTGCGCGATTTCTATCCACTTTTCCTTTTTGGCAATTATCTAACAGTTATCCAAGAACAATTTTGCTGTTATATGTTTTATTCCAAGTTTTAATTGTCAGGCCTTGAATTGGAGTGAGTACCCTCAACTTGAACATGTTCATTCAAATAGCAAGATTCAAGATTAGTCCATGTCTCTTTTCAGACACTCAGTCTGTGATTGATATTCACATATTAAGAGCATAATATTATACACTAAAATCACCACACAAATATTTCAAAATTAACCCCTTTTGACCACAAATGATTTACTAACAAGATTTACTAACTTCAAAGGCAAATTTCTCATAATTGCGAGGTTGTTGTAACAATTATTTTTGTATGCATAGATGCAACAATGCTTGCAGAAGAATGTTACTGTTTTGTTTATAATCTCATCATTAACCCTCAAGCAAATGAGGGTAGAGTACCATCCAAAAATGCCAAAATTAGCTAACTGTGGTTGCATCTTCCTGTCATTTTGGAAAGGGTTAATTCTAAACACTTAGAGATGCCTAATGAACAAATCCTCTGCTGTAAGTTATGCTTTGGGGCTAAACACAACATAAGCTTTGGCCATGTAAAGAATAGTACTGTCAGAAAAAAAATGATTTTCAGTAAATTTTGCAAACATCTGTACTCATTTCCTCTAATTGCAAGGTTGTTGTAGCAATTATTGTGGTATGGATAGATGCAACAATGATTGTAGAAGAAAGTTACTGTTTACTTTTCAATCTCAAGATTTAACCCCCAAGCAAAATGATGGCATGAATAAGAGAACTGCGAGAGAATGCCAAAATTAGCCAACTTTGTCACCTCCACCCTTGGGCCGATGTTCCCTGGTTGACTCAGGGTGTCCCATTGGATCTTCCTCGGCCGATCGCATCCTTACTGCAGATTCCAGCAATCGGGGCTGGGGTGCAATGTTGGACCCTCTCGGTCTGTCTACTCATGGCGAGTGGGACACCGAGCAGATGGCCCTTCATATCAACCAGAAGGAGCTCCTTGGTCTTCTGTTGAGTTTTCAGCAATGGATCTCTCACCTGTCGGACCACACAGTCCTACTTCTTTTGGACAATTCGACAGTGGTAGCCTATATATGGAATCAAGGTGCCACACATTCGATTCCCATGTATCGGCTATCTCGGGATCTTCTACTGTTGGCGCGGGATGTAAACGCTCTGGTGGCCATTCGGTACATTCCTGATGTCCTAGGATACTCCCTGTCCTGATGCTACACTGTCCTTCCCACCGAGTGGATGCTGCATCGGTCGGTGGTTCAGGTGATTTGCGAGCGGTGGGGACATCCTCTTCTCGACCTTTTTGCCACTCGTCGGAATCATCAGGTAGAGACCTTTGTCTCCCCTAGTCCAGATCCACTCGCATTTGCGGTAGACACTCTGTTTCTGGACTGGACGGTTGGATTGGCTATGCCTTCCCTCCTGCACCGATTCTTCCTCAGGTGTTGGCGAAGATTCGCCTTGCAGTTGCAGGATCATTCTGATCACACCTCTGTCTCCACAGATGGTGTGGATCAATCTGCTGCGGTCTCTGTTGGCAGATCGGCCGATTCGTCTACCTCTACGTCATGATCTTCTTTTCCAGGGTCATCCCAGGAAGTACTACAACCTAGCGAGCCTGTCCCTTCATGCCTGTCTTTTATCAGGTCCTGTCTCCGGCGTAGAGGTTTTTCGAGACGAACAGTGGAGTGCATCACGGCGACATTCCACTGGCATAACTTATGCTGCTGGAAGGTTTTCTGCCGCTGGTGTACAGCTCAAAATGTGGATTACCGTAATCTGTCAATCGCTCAGATTGCAGATTTTCTGGTATACCTTTTTAACTCCAAGGGCCTCAAGCCAGTTACTATTAAGGGCTATCAGTCTATGCTGTCTGATACTTTCTCTTATGTGGGACAGCGGTGCATCGGTCGTAATCTCTTTCTCTCCAAACTGATTCGGCACTCTTCTCTGAAGAGGCCTCGAGTTTTGCATCTTACACTCAAGTGGAACTTGGCATGGGTGTTGCATTGTTTGGAGGGGGCGCCATTCGAGCCTTTATCTGAGACTGAATGCATTTTCTCACCTATAAGACTGCTTTCATTCTCGCATTTGCTTCTGCCAGATGTGTCAGTGAGCTTCAAGCTCTTTCTGTTGATTCTGCTTTCTTCTTCAGAAATGAGGCTAACAGTGTAACCTTCACTACTGATTGCTCTTTTCTGGCCAAGAATCAACTTCCTGATTCAGTTCCTCCTCCCATCTGCATTCGGCCTCTCCCTGCTGTCGATAGCCGGAGACCTCTTCTTTGTCCTGTCCGTGCAATCAAGACTTATATTAATCGCACGCAGTTCATTTGGAGGGGTTGGAAGAGATTCTTTCTGTCTCTCATTCCTGGGAGGCAGTCTATCTCTTCCCATTCTAATTCCAGGTGGATCTGTCTTGCAATCAAGCTGGCTTATTCCAGTTTGTCTGCTTCGGATCTTGTTTCGAACTGGTTTAATGCTCATGAGGTTCGTGCCATTTCTACATCCTGGGTGTTCTCCAATTCTGTTTCCATCTGGGATGTTATGAATGCAGCTTACCCTCCTTGGGGATATCTTTGATATCCTTGCCTCCCCACTAAATCACAAACTTCTCGTTGGCAGAAATACGGAATTGACGTCATGGTTGTTGTGCATGCACCATTCTCGCTCGACCCCTTTTTCGATCTTTTTCGTGCTTTTGCACTCTTCCACTTTTCCAACTCATTTGGAAAAGTTTCTTAGATTGAGTTAGTTCCGAAGTAGGGCTTGCACTTACGTTACAGCCAATTGTAAACAATTGTGGTAGGTATGTTAAGAAACAAAATTTACTAAAAAATTTTAATTTTCACCAAATTTCACATGCGATTTTTCAGTGCTGGAGCTATATTTTCTCAAAACGTCTCCCATGAGAAGATAGGGCATTCATCCAAGAACAATTTTGCTGTTATATGTTTTATTCAAAGTTTTAAACCTCACCCACTTGTCAGGCCTTGAATTAAGTACCCTCAACTTGTACATGTTCATTCAAATACCAAGATTCAAGTTTCCTCCATGTCTCTTATCAGACACTCAGTCTGTGATTGATGTCCACACATTTAGAGCATAATATGATACACCAAAATCACCACACAAATATTTCAAAATTAACCCCCTAATGGCCAAAACTGATATGAAATTAACTAACTTCATGGGCAAATTTGTCAAACTGCAAGGCTGTTGTAACAATTACTTTGGTACGGATAGATGCAACATTGCTTGCAGAAGAAAGTTACTGTTTACTTTTTAACCTCAGATTTAACCCTCGAGCACAATGAGAGCGAGAATAAGAGTACCATTTAAAAATGTCAAAATTAGTCAACTTTGGTTGCTCTTTTCTATCATTTTGGAAAGGGTTAATTTCAAACAATTTGATTTGCTATATGCAGAGATGCTTAATGAATACATCCGCTTTTGTAAGTTATGCTCTGGGGCTTAACCCAACATGTGCTTTCACCACCTAAAGAATAGTACCATCCGAAAAAAAAATTGATTTTTAGTGAATTTTGCAAATTTCTGTACTCATTTATCCAAAAACAAAATATGAAAGAGCTCGTTGTGCTTTCCATGACTGCATTAAAAATCATTGGGAAACAAATTTTGTGTATAATGTTTTGTTGTCTCACTTTATCCAGTACCAGTACCAGTCGGAATAATTGCTTATTTTTGCCAACTTTTACATGCGATTTCCCAGCACTGGAGCTATATTTCCTCAAAACGTTTCCAATGAGAAAATAGGGCATTTATCCAAGATCAGTTTTGCTGTTATATATTATATTCAAAACTTTAACCCTCACCCTGTTGTCAGGCCTTGAATTGAAGTACCCTCAACATGTACATAATAACAAATCTGTCTAATTGCAAGGCTATTGTAACAATTATTTTGGTGAGGATAGATGTAACAATGATTACAGAAGATAGTTACTGTTTACTTTTAACCTCAGATTTAACCCTCAAACACAATGATGGCGAGAATGGAAGTACCGTTTGAAAATACCAAAAGTAGCCAACTTTGGTTGCTTGTTTCTAACATTTTGGAAGGGGTTAATTTTTCAAACACTTTGCTTTGCTATATGTAGAGATGCTTGATGAACAAATCCACTGTGGTAAGTTATGCTCTGGGGCTTAATCGAACATATACTTTGGTAATTTAAAAGAAAAGTACTGTCAGAAAAAGATGGATTTTTAGTGAATTTTGCAAATTTCTGTACTCATTTGTCCAGAAACAAGAAAGGAATAGCTCATTGTGCTTTCTATAACTGCATCAAAAAGTAATGGCAAACAAATTTTGTTTTATAGGTTTTTGTGCCCCGCTTTATTCAATACAAGTTTTGGCTGTGCAAACATGAGTACCGTCAGACGAAATTTTTATTTTCCGATTAATTTTGTACTTTTCTATTACCCATTTCCCCTGGGTAAGATTGGAATAGTCTATTTTCCTTTCTTATGTGGATTGTGTGTTATAGGGAAATAAATTTTCTGTGATAAGTTTCGGTGTCACACATAATCTAATACATGTTTTGACAGCATTTTCCAGAAAAAAACTTTCATTTTCATGAATTTTATTTATTTATTGAGGTTTGACAACAATTTCGACAGCCAGGGTCACCTCGTGTCTGACAGTTTTACAGGTGGTGAATTCGGAGTACCTGGAGAGAACCACTGACCAATGGCAAGGAACTGTCACATTCCCCAACATACTAACTCCTCAAAATCAGGGTTAGCATTAGTTGAAGACAAATGCACCCTCGATGTGCAGTACGCCTTAGTACACAATGCCACCATGTACCCATGTGAGCAATTAAATTGGGATGAAGTGTCTTGCCCAAGGACACAATGTGTTTGCCACAGGTGGGGTTCGAAGAGAGGACATCTTGGATTGCAACCAGCATCTCTACCTACTGAGCCACCGGGCTCCCAAAATATGCAGTAATAGAACTTTTTATATGTACTATGATTATAAATGAATAATATTAACGTGGGTATGGTTCCACTGAATCAACTTGTAAAATATACTGGTCACTTTACGTGCAACTTCTAAGTGATGAGATAGGAAATGTGACATAAAATGGCAACATTTTGTATGGAAAACCAAAATTTTTTTGGTAATTTCTGGCAACTGAATTCCCTGAAATTTTCTGGCAAATTGTCTGAAGAATTGGCTCCTTCCCGACTCAGAGGTGGGTGGTGGCACAGTCCTCCCTGACAACCTGGCCTGTACGCCCATGATTCATCTGTACTTATTTTTTCCAAAGCCGATAAGACATGGCTTGTTTTGCTTTCCATGAAAATATTGAATAATTATTGAAGAGCAAATTTTGTGTTAAATGTTTTGGTGTCCTGCTTTGTCTCAAATATCTGTTTTGGCTGCATCAAAACTAGTAGCATCACAAAAACTTTGATTTTCACTAAATTTTGCTGTTTTAAAAAATGATCGATAGTTTTGTGTACAATACAGTTCGCATTTTTACATTAAAAAGATGGGAAAGCCCGTAATTTGTCCAACAAATTATAATTCTCTAGTTTCCAGTTTTTTTTTTTTCCCAGCGGGTATTTTCCATTGTTCTTTTTTTTTTTCTACCACCTGGCCATTCATCCCCTCACCCCAGTCCCTGATTTCAAAAGGAAAAGTGAATAACTTTGTCCAAGATAGCAACTCAATTTTCAATGAACACACAAGCCTATCATGTTGTTTTTAAAATAATGCTATTATTATACTCGGAAAAAATCACTCCCAAATAATACTAAAAATATATATATAAAAAAATAAAAATAATAATAATATTTAAAAGAAATTTTTTCAATAATTTTATCCCTACCAATAAATCTTAAGATTAATATTTTTTCCAGTTTGGGTTTTTTATTAGCAGGTATTTTCCTGGTGTTTTTTTTTATCTACCACTGTACCATCCACCCACCTTGCCCCAGCCCCAGAGCTCCAAAGTGATACGATGAGCTAGTCCAATCTAAACATTCAAAATACAAAATACAGTGATTCATGGGTAAATTACTCTGAAAGGTAGTACAATTATGGAATTATCAATCTGCAGTTCCCAGCATGCATCGGTCCAATATCACACTCCACAGCTCCAGAGTGGAAGGATAAATTTCTCCACTGAGAAACCGATTGCATATTAAGGTTTCAACAGCTCTTATGTAAATTGTCCCTGTATGAGTTGTATGACTATGGCACACCCAAAATGTGATTTTCAGTGTGGGCCAGTTCATCCACTCAAACTGTAGCCCCCAGAGCTCCAGCCTGAAAAGCTGAAATGATCTAATTTACAAATCACCAAAAAAGGAAAAGGTATAAGGTTATCACTCTGGATTGTATTAATAATTACCTTGAGTGATAAAAGTGAGGAAAGCCACAATAAATTGAAATCTGAAAACAAACATTGGGCTCAATTGCAATAAAAGATTCTTTACATGCCATATACCTCTGTATCAACAAACCATCATACGCAGCACAAGTTGTAAAGATACAAGTTTCAAAGAACTCTCAATAATTCTTATGATGAATTGTGATCTACTTTTATGTAGGTTACAAAAAAACCCTACTTTGGTCATTTTTACATAATAATAAGAAATCTTCGGCCTTCTGCTGATTTGTCGCGGATGTCTAACAAGGAAGGAGGCCTACATTAACTCAGTGCCCCACTGGGTTATTCCTCCCCCACTCTCTCCTAATCTCCCAGCATTCAGTCAAAAACTGTTTCATAATTCCCCCCACTGGTGCCTTCTCTATCTCCCCAACTATAACATTGACTCTTTTACTCATGTCAGTCCTCATCCGATTATCCTTCATATTTTCATCCCATTTTTAGCTCACCTGGCCTATAAGGCCATTTTCATCTTCTTCTCTGTAACTACTGAGTGTGAACCAAACCTGGCAGGAATGGTCTATGGGAGGTTCTCTACAAACGATCCTCATTTTGTTCCCGTCGGATGAAAAACATGGCTGCCAGAGGCTTCTTTGATTCTGGTTGGTGGATTTTCAAAAATCTTCTCCTCTGAAACTGCAAGACCAAATGTTTTTAACACTTCACATCAGTGATGATGACTGGGACACCCTCTACCAACGATCCTCATTTAATGTTGATCGGGTTACAAACATGGCCACAATTGCAGCTTATAGTTACTTAAAAACCCTTTTCATCACATTTTCATCTTCTTCTCTGGAACTACTGAGCCGACGTGAACCAAACCTGGCATGGATAGTCTATGGGAAGTCCTCTACAAACAATCCTCATTTTGTTCCCATGAGAAAACATGGCTGCTAGAGGCATTCTTTGATTCTGATTGGTGGAATTTGAAAAATCTTCTCCTCTGAAATCACAGGGCCAAATGTTTTGAAACTTTGCATGGTTGTTGACTGGGACACCCTCTACCAACTTTCCTCATTTAATGTTGATCGTGTTGCAAAAATAGCTGCAATTGCAGCTTATAGTTACTATAGAAACCCTATGGGAAATCACATTTTCATCTTCTTCTGTGGAACTACTGAGCCGACATGAACCAAACCTGGCAGGGATAGTTTATGGCAGGTCCTCTACAAACCATCCTCATTTTGTTCCCGTGCGTTGAAAAACATGGTCACCAGAGGCATTCTTTGATTCTGATTGGTGGATTTTGAAAAATCTTCTCCTCTGAAACCACAGGGCCAAATGTTTTGAAACTTTGCAAGGTCAATGACTGGGACCCCCTCTACCAACTGTCCTCATTTAATGTTGATCGGGTTGCAAACATGGCCACATTTGCAGCTTATAGTTACTATAGAAACCCTATGGGAAATCACATTTTCATCTTCTTCTCTGGAACTACTGAGCTGATGTGAACCAAAACTTGACAGGAATGGTCTATGAGAGGATGGAAATATGTGGCTGCCAGAGGTTATATTCTAATGCTTAACCCAATGCCTCTCCTGTCTGCATGAAGATCGGTACCGTTAGCAAAATACTTGTTTTTTGAGAATCTGGTGTGGGTTGGTTCCAGTTTTCTCCACTGAGAACTGGGAAAAACTACAAAAATATTGTGTATACAGTACAAGTCAAAATAAGTTGTAGCATAAACCACAATAAACTAAGTATGCTGCTGCTCCTGCACTGATAAGATCAGAATCTGACATCATTTTCTGGAAAGCTGTCAGTGAGAGCTTTCCAGAAGATGATGCCAGCTTCTTATCTTATCAGTGTAGAAAGAGAAAGATACATAGTTTATAGTGGTTATCCTACAACTTATTTTGACTTGTACTGTAAACAAGTTTGCAGCTATACATGTTATGTTAATATTACTCTCATGTTTCTTATCAGAAATACTGATTGATGACAGGTGTTTTGTATACCATCATGTAGAGCTGACCAGTCAATTATAATATCATCTAAGATATGACAAATTATTTGAATAAAATGTAACCCTTTACCTCTCCAAAGCTATTTGAAAGAGAGTACTGTCTGAAAAAATTGTACTTTTCAAAATATTTAACCTTTTACTGATTTTTTATTGTAACAGAATTCATAAATGTGTTGATTTTCTAGAAATCTTCTCCTTTGAAACTACAAGTCCAAATGTTTTGAAACTTCATGTCACTGATGAGTGGAACACCCTCTACCAATGATCATCATTTAATGTTGATCGGGTTGCAAACATGGCTGCAATTGTGGCTTATAGTTACTATAGAAACCCTATGGGAAAAAACATTGTCATCTACTTCTCTGAAACTACTGAGCCGATGTGAACCAAATGTGACAGGTATGGTCTATGGAAGGTACTCTACAAATGATCCTAATTTTATTCCCGTCACAAAAACATGAATGCCAGAGGCATTCTTTGATTCTGGTTGGTGGATTTTCAAAAATCTCCTCTGAAAATGTAAGGCCAAATGTTTTGAAACATCATATAAATGATGACTGGGACCCCCTCTACCAATGATCCTCATTTAATCTTGATCAGGTTGCAAATATGGTTGCAATTGCAGCTTATAGTTACTATAGAAACCCTATGGGAAATCACATTTTCATCTTCTCTGGAACTACTGAGCCAATGTGAACCAAACTTGGCAGACATGGTCTATGAGAGGTTCTCTACAACTGTTACTCATTTTATTCCTGTTGGATGAAAAACATGGCCACCAGAGGCATTCATTGATTCTGATTGGTCGATTTTGAAAACTCTTCTCCTTTGAAACTACAGTGTCAAATGTTTTGAAACTTCACATGATTAAGGACTGGGACATCTTCTATCAATGCTCCTCATGTAATGTTGCAAACATGGTCACATAGTTACCATGGAAACCCTATGAGAAATCACATTTTTATATGTAGTTCTGCCAGGTGAGCGATTACAGGCTCTTTAGAGCCTCTAGTTTCCATTAGGTTCCCAAGGAGTCTTGTTCTGCAAGGCAAATATTTGGGGCATTCTAAATTAAAATGTTCCAAGGACTCCATTACACCTAAGTTGCACATTTGGCACACTCTTTCCTCGCCTTTCCCGATTCTCCTCCTCAACTCCGGTGACTTGGATCTCACTTTGAACAACAATGACCCCCCCCCCCCAACATCTATTATACAAATGGTAAGTCTGTGATTCTGTCATTCCATCCAGCTAGAAATAAATCTCATAATAAAAACAGGTGCTATGTACAAATCAACAACAAACACAAACAGACAAAAACAATTCAAAAAATTCAGTAAATGTTAATTCTCGTGTATAGGTTGGAGTAGTGTGGGGAGGGGGGGGGGGGGGGCAGGTTGTAAAAGTGAACAAACAACATATTGGCTGTGTTAATTCCAATCTGAAGTTGTCATTAGCTCAGTTGGTATGGTAGCAGAACACTTAGGGCTAGGCGATTCAGTGCCTTAGCCCAGCAATCAATTATCATCGGGGCTGACTTAAGAAAACTTCACAGTTTTCACTTAAGTCTTGGACCAAGCACAATGCCTGGTGGAACTCCTGCTTGACATAGTCAATATAAAATTAAAAAATTCAAGCAGTTGCATTCTCATGGATCTTCCATTAATTGAGTTTTCTGTGTTTAAAAGCTGGGATCATAGAACAATATACATTATATTTGTAAATTCAGTTGGTACTTTCAGTAGTCAAAGGCTCATCAGACAGACATTTTAAAATGAAATATGGCAGGGAGTTAAGTGAATATATAATAGACCTGTAATCTAGATATTTTCTCAAGCAAAATGATTATAACCTATTACAAAAGAATTTACATCGTGCTATTCAATTAAAAAATAAGTAAATTATCTACAGGTTTAGAATGCGCCAGAGGTATATATATATATATATACCTGCTGAATAAGGAGATGATCTCATTTTGATTGATAATATTTTATTTCCAAACAGGTATAAAATAATACAGATTACACTGGAAAACAAAAGAAAACATAAATTGTGAACTGGAAAATGGATCCAGCAGGAAGCTGATGCTTTTGTAAGCTGTCTCCATATAAGGAAATGATGTTTAAGTAGGAATGACGGAATATCACATTTTTAGCTTAACTTGACAAAGTCAAGATAAGCTATTGCCATAATGCGTGCGGAAGTCTGTTAGTCTGTGAGTCTGTGAATCTGTGAGTCTGTTCACATTTTCCTTTAGCATGGGCTACACCCCGCAGTTCTTGTCTGATCGTCACGAAATTTCATATGCAGGTTTGGGGTCATGTCTAGATGAGAACGTCCCCTTTTGGTTGCAATCGGTCAACCGGCATGGCTGCCGAGCCCGAAAACCATTAGCACAGTCCACAGGTCGTATCTATGAAGGGATTTCATTGTAACTTGGTAGGATGCCTCTGTATAATGCCTAGATGAGAACATCCCCTTTTGGGCATGATCTGTCAACCGTGATGGCTGCCCAAGCCCGAAACCCCAAAACTTTTAGCACAGTCTGCAGGTCATGTTTACTATGGAGGGATTTCATTGTAACTTGGTAGGATGACTCCTTATGATGTCTAGATGAGAATTTCCCCATTTGGGCATGATCTGCCAACTGTGAAGACTGCCCGAGCCCAAAACCCGAAAACCTTTAGCACAGTCGACAGGTCATATTTTTTGAGGAATTTCATTGTAACTTTGTGGGTTGACTTCATATAATGCCTAGATGAGAAAGTCCCCTTTTGGACGTGATTGGGCAACTGTGACGGCTACAGTGGCCCAAAGCCCAAAAACCTTTAGCACAGTCTACAGGTCATATTTATGAAGGGATTATGCAGTTGGTAGGATGACTCCAAACGATGTCTAGATGAGAACGTCTCATTTTGATTGTGATCATTCAGCCTTGATGGGTGCCTGAGCCCAAAAACCTTTAGCATAGGCAAAAGGTCATATTTATGGAAGGATTTCATTGTAACCTGTTAGGTTGACTCCATATAATGGCTAGATGATGACATCCCCTTTTGGTCGTGATTGGTCAACTGTGATGGCCCGAAAACCTTGAGCACAGTCTACAGGTCATATTTATGAAGGGATTGCATTGTAACTTCGTAGGATCACTCCAGATGATGCCCAGATGAGATTGCCCCCTTGACTTCATATAATGCCTGTTATTCTGTGAATCTGTGAGTCTGTTCACATTTTCCTTTAGCATGGGCTACACCCCGCAGTTCTTGTCTGATCGTCACGAAATTTCATATGCAGGTTTGGGGTCATGTCTAGATGAGAACGTCCCCTTTTGGTTGCAATCGGTCAACCGGCATGGCTGCCGAGCCCGAAAACCATTAGCACAGTCTACAGGTCGTATCTATGAAGGGATTTCATTGTAACTTGGTAGGATGCCTCTGTATAATGCCTAGATGAGAACATCCCCTTTTGGGCATGATCTGTCAACCGTGATGGCTGCCCAAGCCCGAAACCCAAAAACTTTTAGCACAGTCTGCAGGTCATGTTTACTATAGAGGGATTTCATTGTAACTTGGTAGGATGACTCCTTATGATGTCTAGATGAGAATTTCCCCATTTGGGCATGATCTGCCAACCGTGAAGACTGCCCGAGCCCAAAACCCGAAAACCTTTAGCACAGTCTACAGGTCATATTTTTTGAGGAATTTCATTGTAACTTTGTGGGTTGACTTCATATAATGCCTAGATGAGAAAGTCCCCTTTTGGACGTGATTGGGCAACTGTGACGGCTACAGTGGCCCAAAGCCCAAAAACCTTTAGCACAGTCTACAGGTCATATTTATGAAGGGATTATGAAGTTGGTAGGATGACTCCAAACGATGTCTAGATGAGAACGTCTCATTTTGATTGTGATCATTCAGCCTTGATGGGTGCCCGAGCCCAAAAACCTTTAGCATAGGCAAAAGGTCATATTTATGGAAGGATTTCATTGTAACCTGTTAGGTTGACTCCATATAATGGCTAGATGATGACATCCCCTTTTGGTCGTGATTGGTCAACTGTGATGGCCCGAAAACCTTGAGCACAGTCTACAGGTCATATTTATGAAGGGATTGCATTGTAACTTTGTAGGATCACTCCAGATGATGCCCAGATGAGATTGCCCCCTTTGGTTGCGATCATTCAACCATGATGGCTGCCTGAGCCCGAAGCCCCAAAACCTTTAGCACAGTTTACAGGTCATATTTATGAAGGGATTTCATTGTAACTTGGTAGGTTGACTTCATATAATGTCTAGATGAGAACGTCCCATTTTGGACATGATTGGGCAACTGTGACAGCTACAGGGTTCCGAAGCCCGAAAACCTTTAGAACAGTCTACAGGTCATAAGTATGAAGGGATTTCATTGTAGCTTGGAAGGATGACTCCAAATAATGTCTAGATGAGAATATCCCCTTTTGGTCGCGATCATTCAGCCTTTATGGCTGCCCGAGCCCAAAGACCTTTAGCATAGTCTATAGGTCGTATTTATGGAAGGATTTCATTGTAACTTCTTAGGTTGACTCCATATAATGCCTAGATGATGACATCCCCTTTTGGTCGTGATTGGTCAACTGTGATGGCTACAGGTGCCCGAAGTCCGAAAATCTTTAGGACAGTCTACAGGTCATATTTATGAAGGGATTTCATTGTAACCTCGTAGGATCACTCCAGATGATGCCCAGATGAGAATGTCCCCTTTTGGTTGCGATCATTCAACCATGATGCTTGCCCGAGCCCAAAGCCTGAAAACCTTTAGCACAGTCTTCAGGTCATATTTATGAAGGGATTTCATTGTAACTTGATAGGTTGACTTCATATAACGTCTAGATGAGAACAGCCCCTTTTGGACACCATTAGGCAACTGTGACGGCTACAGGGGCCTGAAGCCCCAAAACCTTTAGCACAGTCTACAGGTGATATTTATGGAGGGATTTCATTGTACCTTGGTAGGATGACTCCAAATCATGTCTAGATGAGAATGTCCCCTTTTGGTCGCGATCATTCAGCCTTGATGGCTGCCCGTGCCCAAAACCCCAAAACCTTTAGCATAGTCTATAGGTCATATTTATGGAAGGATTTCATTGTAACCGGTTAGTTTGACTCCATATAATGCCTAGATGATGACATCCCCTTTTGGTCGTGATTGGTCAACTGTGACGGCTTCAGGGGCCCGAAGCCCAAAAACCTTGAGCACAGTCTACAAGTCATATTTATGAAGGGATTTCATTGTAACTTCGTAGGATCACTCCAGATGATGCCCAGATGAGATTGTCCCCTTTTGGTTGCGATCATTCAACCATGATGGCTGCCTGAGCCCAAAGCCCAAAAACCATTAGCACAGTCTACATGTCATATTTATGAAGGGATTTCATTGTAACTTGGTAGGTTGACTTCATATAATGTCTAGATGAGAACATCCACTTTGGATGCAATTGGAAAACTGACGGCTACAGGGGCCCGAAGCCCGAAAACCTTTAGCACAGTCTACAGGACATATTTATGAAGGGATTTCAATGTAACTTGATAGGATGACTCGTTTTGGAATAACTTCACTGTAACTTGGTAACTGTCGTTGATATACGTTAACTGTGAGGGCCATATACATTAACTGTGAGGTCATATTAACCCACCCCTTAGCTCTTTAGTACAGTGTACAATTCATATTATTTTTATCAAAAACATAGCATACAGGGAACAGAAATTAACATATTCCCAATTATCACAATTCTTGTCTTATTTCATAATCCTTTCATAAACATTGAACATTATCCTTTTCATCAAGCTCAACACACAAGTTAAGCTACAGTGTCATTGACACTTTCATTCAAAAACATAATGACGGAATAGTAATCGATGGAATGTTGTATCGTTGAGTTAAGCATAGCAGGATTTGGGAAATAAATTTAACTGGCATGTGTAGTAATTGGAGAAAAGTGTCTGGATGGATTGACTGGTCGAATGCTAGCAGGTACCTTGGCTCACCATGGTTCACTTGAAATGAAATAGGTGAGGGCCAATTATTAGCACATTGTGTACATCGTGCTTATGTTTGTCAATAAATGGAAAAAGAAGAAAAATGATGTTGACAAATATCATCTGTTAACATATCATCTGTTAACAAATCATCCATTGGGTGCAACAGGGCCTGCCCACAATGCTAGGGCAATGCAGAAGGTGGTCTATTGCACCCAAGGGATGATATGTGGAGAATAGCTTGTATCAAAATGGAAGTTCCATGATGCACACTTCATCGGACACAAACAGGACAGTTATTACCAGTGGCTGACCTGAGGTCCAACGTACTCGTAGTACGATACCTTGGAGAACTAGATTCCTTTTGCGGAACATAACCAAGGATCTGCTAGCACCCAACCAGTCAAAATGTATATGTATTTGAGGCTTTAGCTTGGAGGTTTAGCTAGAAGGTAGAAGCCCAGGCAAAAACCACATTAGATTCAAAAGCCGAGCAGCAGTCTTACTGGACAGGTATACACCAAGGTGGAGATGACTGTGGAAATAGATGTATGAGTTGGAATCGACAGCAAGCTTTGGGCTTATATAAGTCATCTCCAAAAAATGAGAAATTACAGTGTAACTCTTTAAGTTTACAGTGATACAACAGAGATATTTATAGAATAAAAACAGTATAAAAAATAAGGAAGATGGGATCAGTTTGTCAGTGCCAGTAGTCCAGTAATATGTACAGATGAGACATGAGTGCGTAGTTTTGAGCTGCCAATGACGAGATCAGTCAATGTGTCCAATCCTTAATAGGAGACTTCCTTTCCATCACATAACAAGTTCCATAACAATTTCACCCCATACACTCTAATAAACCCATTGGTTCTATATTGTCACATTTGGGGTTTAAAAAAAATGGAACCTGTTTTATCAGCGAGAGTTGTTCCTGCATCAATTTTGCGCATTAGGTACCCTTCTCATAAGTTAAAACATTGGGAATTCACCGGTTACAAACCCCTGTTCCATATTTTAGTCCTTGAAATGATACACCCAACCATGGGGGTGCTGGTCCAGCATCACCAAGAACTGACAGAAAACCCTGGTTTCAGGGATACTTAACCAATGCCCACAGCTGAAGGCCTCACCCCAAGGACTCTTCTCCCCCCACGGTAACAAATTTTTACCATAACAATGTCGACTTTCAAATACGCATTTGTGAGTGCAGTGTCTGGGTAACAATCAGTGCTTGAACCTGTTTGATTTCGAGATAAATTGCTGTACCATGTTAAAAGTTTTTTCATTTTCTTGTTCTGTTAAGTGTTCTGATCCAAACAATATATCTGAAGTTATCTTATTTGGTAACTGGTTAATTGTTTGCTGGCAAGCACTGTCATACAATGGGCATTCCAATAAGAAGTGGTGTGCTGATTCAACATGGCCACAGTTATGAAATTGGTTATCAGATAAGTTGTTATTAAAAAGGTCTTCATTCAAGTTACTGCAGTTTAATCTCATTCTTCAGTGATATATCTGGCTACTTCTGAAAGAGCAGTAATAATAGAATTTAGGTGGTTTGTTATTTGTATTTATTAGCAGTTCATTCCAAATTTTTATCGTTGACGTAATAAATGATTTTTGTCTCAATGTATGGGGGGGGGGGGGGGGGCATGGTGGCTCAGTAGGTAGAGATGCAGGTTGCAAGCTGAGAGGTCCTCGGTTTGAATCCCACCTGCAGCAACTATGTGTCCTTGGGCAAGACACTTCACCCCCATTGCCCACATGGGAGCATGGTGGTGTTGTGTACTAAGGAGTACTGCACATCGATGGTGCACTTGTCTTCAACCAATGCTAACCCTGCTTGTGTGGAGTTAGTATGTTGGGGAACTGAAGGTTGCTCACCGTTGCACGGTGGTTCTCTCCGGGTACTTCAGCTTCCTCCACCCATAAAACTGTCGTGGTCATGATTAGCCATTGTGCAGAAATATGTGACCTTAAACACCAACAAATAAATAATACTAGATAAATTATCTCAATGTAGTACATGAGTGTAGGGTGGTCAAATTTAGAATGTTTCTAAAGTTATAACTGATTTTCGTGCAATTAAATTAGAGAGATAGCTCGGTAAATATTTGTGATAAATTTTGTGAAAGTTAATAAGTTTGTGTTATGACATCTCTGGTATAGTGTCTCCCAACCAGTTTCAATATACAATCTAGCTTTACTAGCACTCTTTGTTGCCCCTGCGACAAGCCTGGCCACTTCAGCCTGATTTTTTCCAAGTTCATCAACTTCAGCAAGCATACAGTTATCCCAGACAATCCAAGCATACTCTAGGACAGGTTTCATGAAGGAAAAGTATACTTGTTGCAGATATTTCCTGTCTGATTTAAATTTAAACCTGAAAAATAGATTGAGATGATTCCAACCCTTCTGGACTATGGCATCAATGTGATCACCCCATGTACCTTGACTCTTAACTGTTAGAGTGCTAGAAGCCACTATCAGGGCTTTAATATGAAGAGCAGGTACCCCGGCTCAAAGGTGTCATATTCTGTGGATGTGCTTCATATTATCTTAGAAGTGAAATTGATTAGTCTTCATGGGTTTGCCTTGTTACGATTTATGGGAGAGTGCCTGTTGGCGTGTCTCTCGGTGTGCCTATTGGCACTCTCCCATAAATTGTAACAAGGCAAAGACATGTGAACAAATTTTGATGACCAAAAATAACTTAGCACTCTACCAGTTAAGCATTAGACCAAGGTGTTTATGGATAGAAACCTTTTCTATAATTTCCTCAAAGAATTCCAAAGGTGAGTGTGATGGTTTATTCGCCTTGATACTATCATTTCTGCTGTTTTAGATGCATTAAAAGTAACAAGCCATTGTTGAGACCAATTTTCAATAAATCAGATATCATTCTTGCAGATTCTCGGTTGGATTCTCAATAATTATTGACAGCAATGTGTCAGCTGCAAACAAGCATATGTCACATTCAATTCCATCTACAATGTCGTTTATGTATATCAAAAACAGTAGAGGACCAAGTATTGAACATTGGGGAATGCCACTAGATACGAGTCTCCAAATTGGCGGATTTGTCAACCAAATCTATGAGTTGCCTCACTGTATTTATGCAAGTTAAGAAAGATATCAGAGTTCGTTTCTACATTGAAGTTAGCATTACCGTACAGTAAAATATCGATTTTGCTTATTTTCAGGTATGCCAAGAGCACAGTGGGCAATTGATAGTGTTGTTGTTGGTGTTAATGACAGCAATTCTCATGGATTTCAAGATGATTTTACTGGTATGATGGCAGACCCATACAAGTGGATGGTATCAGATCATGCTGTTTCAAGACCAACCTGCAATTCTGAAGGAAATGCTCTAGAGTTTAGTAAAAATGGAGGTAAATAGCAGTCTCATAATGATTTCTTTCAACTACCATGCCAGAATAACTTACTTGTAAGCCAAAAGGAAAGTTCAAATTGGAAATCCCCATCCTTGATATTGATGAGACTGTAAAAGAGTCAAAAGAAACAAAAATTCAGTGAAAACAAGTTACTAGAGGCCAGAAAAGCTGGCACATGGGATGGGTGCTCTAAAACTAAAAAAAAATGCATGCCTGGATTTACATCCTGTGATGTGTAACTTTCGAGAAGTTATAGGGTGTGAGCTGAGAAAAAGGACCTTATGGGTCAAAAATTCAAAATTTAAACAAATACATCTGAAATGTGTAAAATGCAAATGGTGACATTAACCCTGATTCTTGCACCATGTCAGCATAGGCAACTTGGAGAGCAAAATTTAATATCTGGGTGGGATAGTGTCCAAAAAATTATTAAAAAAAATTGCTGGTAGGGTGGGTGGGTCAGAAAAGTGGGAAAAACAAAATATGCCATGTTGTGTTAATGTTATAAAATAAGTTTTATTTAGCAGAAAAACACATTTTCAAATGAAATGTCTAAAACACTGGTTTGTCATTAGTGTTGTCAGTTTCTGAGGGTCAGGAGACCTATTATTGTACTTGAAATAAGGTGGAGGTGGTGACAGATCATTTCTCAATTCCACTGTACATAACAAAATGAGCTAAATCAAACATCAGAAATGTTCTACATTGCTATTTTCTGTCCGAACTTTCCCTCTTCCTCCACACATAAGCTATCCATACTTATGCCTGTTAGTCATTCTGATATTCATTTTATAAACAGTAAATGAAATCAATAATTATCAAATGAAAGCCTGATAGAGGATACCTATTGTTTTGAGTTGGTGTCAGAATTATCTCATTCATGACTGCAAGGAAATATAAGTTTTAGAAGCTGCTCATGAAAACTTAGATTTCTTGGATAGATGAATGGATGGATGGGTGGCTGGTGGGTGGTTGGATGGATGGATGGATGGATGGATGGTGGTTGGATGGATGGATGGATGGATGGATTATTTTATTTTATAAACATTTCTGAAGAACAAAATTGTTTCAAAATAAAAAATTGAATGCATATACTGTATGGAAATGACATAGCCAGATGGGTTGTCTACCTGGCACCTCCCAATGAAGTATGTTTGCTTCAACACTGCACTTGGACTGTGTGTTTTGCAACTCAGCCTCTGGAAGCTTCAAGGCACATGCAGGCTTTGTAGACTTGGTGGCTCATTACAATAGGTTTATTGAAGATGGGATAACCAGATGTATTCAAAGTGTCGACAGAAAATAACAGGGAAGTCAAGAAAGATGAGCTAAAGATTTCACAAATTGATGCAAAACTTGCCACATAATTTGGAGCATTCTAATGCATCTACTGTTGAAAATAAAATATTTATTTATTCAGACAATTTTGCTTTTCTTGCTATAAAGTCATGTTTAGCCAATCCTTTAAAAAAATGTGTGGCTCAGTATATTGGCCATCCTGTCAGATCAATTTGATCAGTAAACATTCACTCCAACAGCAAAATGGGTATGTGTACACTTCCAATGGTTGGTGGCGGAACTATTTTATGAACTGTTTTATGCATTGATCTCAATTCTGAAATCATGTCATCTCCATTTTGGTACTAATAATAGTCTGGACACATAGGGGTTGCTACATTGAATATTATCAGAATACAAAGATAACAGTTTTGTTGTTAGTTTCTTGTTAAACTTAGTTTTACTATTGTATTATTTGGATTTTGAAGATCTTCATTCAAATCATTCCATATTCTTGGCAATGCAGATATGGGCAAATTGTCCAATGACCTCGTTTGAGTCTTGTTTACTCGTATTTGTCCTAATTGCCTGGTGTTCATGTCAGTAGAGTTTGGTTGGATACCAAAATAATCATTTAAAGACCTAGGAAGTTTGTCATGTTTTCAGTCAAACACAAAAAGGCATGTTTGAAGTTTAAATAAGTCAGTAACTTTGAGAATCTTATCCTTTAAGAACAGTGGGTCAGTGTGAGAGTTATTTTTTTTTTATTGTTAATTATTTGTAATGAGAATTTTTGATTTTTCAACTATTTACTTATTGCCCTTGAATTGCCCCATATGTGAATACCATATACCAGATGGCATTGGACTAAAGCATAAATATAATGTTTTCATGGCCTTTTGAGGTAGTACCTTTTTAACACCGTTCAATGAATAATTTGCCCATCTTATCTTTGAACTCATTTTCCCAATATGAGCTTGATGTGACAGATATCTAGATACTTACACCTTTTCTGATTACAAGTTGGATTAATGAAAGTGTATTTGGTTTTACTTGCATTTAGAACTAACTGGTTTGCTAAGCACCAGGCAAACAAATTATTGAGTTCATTATTAACATGTGCGCCTAGGAAATCAACATTAGAATCTGAGTTATAACCTGCTGGGTCATCTGCAAGTGATAACAAATTTAATGTTGTTGAAGAACAAATATGATTGATATATAAGAGAAATAGCCTTGTGAAACATCCGACTTTATTCTCATTAAATCAGATTTTTGATCAGTGTATTTAACATACTGAACTCTGTTTGACAAGTAGCTTTTAAACCAATTGTTACTTATGCCTCTAAAGTCATATTTTTCTAGCTTAGTTAACAAAATATTGTGATTAATTGAACCGAATGCCCTAGAAAGATTGAGAAATACAGCCAACATTTTAATATTACTTCCTCTATTATTTTCTAATCTAATGTGTTTAAGAAGTTGCATCACTGGATCGATGGTAGAATGATACTTCCCGAATCCATATTGATGATGGTATAGGATGTCAAATTTATCAAGTTTTTCTGAAACTTTAGAAAAAACCTGGTGAAATACTGATGGGCCTATAATTATTAAATATTTGCTCATGCATCCCCACTTTTAAAAATCGGAATTACTTGAACTATTTGCATTCTATTTGGGGCTATACTGTGAATAAATGAATTGTTTGTGATATGGAATAGAGGTATTGCTATACTCTCCCAAAAAAGAAAGTGTGCATGCTAAAAAATAACACTAAAAAAAGATATATATCATTTTCATTCATGGAAATTTTATTCAATCACAGATGAATCAATTTGTGATCAACACGAGAAATTTCATTACGCTACGACAAATACTCTTGGTGCCATGGAGAGTCAAAGACACTAAGGGTCAAACACAAAAGTCACACACTCAATATCTGGTATGACTTCCGTCTGCATCGACTACTGCTGTGCATCTACGCCTCATGGAAGCGAACAAGTTAGCATGGAAGTGGGTTAGGGTAGGGTTAGGTTAGGGTTAGGTAGGGTTAGGGTTAGGTTAGGTAGGGTTAGGTTAGGGGTAGGGTTAGGGTTAGGTCAGGCTAACCCTAACCCTAACCCTACTCTACACCCCTGCAGTCGAACACGATGATGACGTAACGTCAAAATCCGACGAATTGCAGGTCTTCGAGGACGTAAGCCGTATTCTCTCAGTCGGTTGATTACTGTTTGAGGATGTATCCATCTCAGGTTAGGGATGTTCCTGGCTGTCGTCGTTGCCGTTTGTTGCCAGTTCTGGAGATGGATGACACGGATATACCGATCTTGTACAGGGGTGGTGACTCGGGGTCTCCCGGAGCGGGGTCGGTCTCGAACGTCATCATGTTGTGCATGTCGATGGACTTGCCTGTCTACAGTGTTACGGTGGCAGTTCAAATGCTGGGCAACCTCTCTGTGTGTTCTGCCAGCTCTAATCATACCCAGGACAAGGAGACGTTGATTCATTGTCAATCTTGGCATGCTAATGTGGAGTCGTTTTAATAGCAGCTCAAGTTTGAATGTGAACGATAGGAAGGCCTTACTTTAGTGTTTAAATACCCAAGGATTCACACTGCTGCATGAATTTTCAGACTCTCCACGTGCAAAACATGCCTTTTCACAAACGTGCAGCACGTCATTTAACGTTAATGCAATTTTAACGGGGAAAGCTGTTTTTGTGTTCAATATAACTTATTCATGAACAGGTTAACACTCTTTACACCTACGAAATTATTTTTTTGGAGTTTGATCAATTTCTGCAATGCACACTTTCTTTTTTGGGCGAGTAGCTATTATATTGATTATTTCTCTACAGAGTCTTGTTATTCCATTGCAATCCTCGCTGTTTTTAGACTTCATTAAGTTTGTAACATCTATTACTTCCTGTGGTGTTGCTGGGGTTATAAAGAAGTTAAGTGGAGCATTACTTTTCATGTAGTCTGAAAAATGTTTTTGGAGTTTATTTGTTCACTCATTTGTTCTCTAATTTGAGCACAGAAATTATTGAACTGTTGGGCTATATGTCACTGGATTCAGTAAATAATGCATTTTGATAGTCTAATAGTATAAAGTAGAACATGTTTTAATCACAATTTAAACACTGATATTCTGTAAACATGCATCAACATGAAATTGATCTAAACTTATGATGTCATTCATGTCATTACCTTCCCCGTGGGAACCCCGGGAAGTAAGCAGCACTTGTTTACTGTGGTAAACCAGTTCCGCTTTACTAGTAAAATAGGACCCAGTCACCAATGCTTGGGGTGAAAGCCCTCTAAAATGGGCAACATGTAGATCAACGATTGACTAAACTTTACTTCATCTCCATGTTGTGTCACGATTAGCCATGGTGCATAAATATGTGACGTTAACCACCAACAAACAAACAAACATGTCATTACCAGAGAGATATTCTCTTATATGTATCATGACTTCAGATATCAAAACATATTTCTTAGACATTTTCTGCTATCTTGTAAGGCAGCATAATAAATATATCCATATCTTCTATCACACTTTTTACTTTAACATTTCTTTGAATCAGTCAAATATTTTGACTGTGGTGCAGGAAGTAATATTTTTTGCAAATTGCATTAGATAAAAAATGACTATGACTATTTGGTAAACAGTTTTAGAAATTGTCATGGCGTGGGTTCGAACCCACGCCGAGAGAGTTTCCTTCGGCACCAACCGCCTAGCGAAACTATACTGAACCACGCACACCACTCGGCCACCGACAGAACCCCCGCCATGCCAATGTAAACAAAACCAGCGTCCTTTCTTAATTCTTTGGCATCCGAGAAATTTGAAAAAGACAAGTACTGTCGCTGATTTCTTCTGAGGTGCAGTTCGTAGAATTAAGTGCTTAGATGCAACTATCTGATGAATAATTAAATAATTGAGTATTCCGTGTGTTCTGTACTGGCCTCGTATACTTGGTTAACTAGCATTCCTTTTTTAGGGGTCTGTCAGTGGCCAAGTGGTGTGCGTGGTTCAGTATAGTTTCGCTAGGCGGTTGGTGCCGAAGGAAACTCTCTCGGCGTGGGTTCGAACCCCCGCCATGCCAATGTAAACAAAACCAGCGTCCTTTCTTAATTCTATGGCATCCGAGAAATTTGAAAAAGACAAGTACAGTCGCTGATTTCTTCTGATGTGCAGTTCGTAGAATTAAGTGCTTAGATGCAACTATCTGATGAATAATTAAATAATTGAGTATTCCGTGTGTTCTGTACTGGCCTCGTATATACTTGGTTAACTAGCATTCCTTTTTTAGGGGTCTGTCAGTGGCCAAGTGGTGTGCGTGGTCCAGTATAGTTTTGCTAGGTGGTTGGTGCCGAAGGAAACTCTCTCGGCGTGGGTTCGAGCCCCCGCCATGCCAATGTAAACAAAACCAGCATCCTTTCTTAATTCTATGGCATCCGAGAAATTTGAAAAAGACAAGTACTGTCACTGATTTCTTCTGAGGTGCAGTTCGTAGAATTAAGTCCTTGGATGCAACTATCTGATGAATAATTAAATAATTGAGTATTCCGTGTGTTCTGTACTGGCCTCGTATATACTAGGTTAACTAGCATTCCTTTTTTAGGGGTCTGTCGGTGGCCGAGTGGTGTGCGTGGTTCAGTATAGTTTCGCTAGGCGGTTGGTGCTGAAGGAAACTCTCTCAGCGTGGGTTCGAACCCCCGCCATGCCAATGTAAACAAAACCAGTGTCCTTTCTTAATTCTATGGCATCCGAGAAATTTGAAAAAGACAAGTACTGTCGCTGATTTCTTCTGAGGTGCAGTTCGTAGAATTAAGTGCTTAGATGCAACTATCTGATGAATAATTAAATAATTGAGTATTCTGTGTGTTCTGTACTGGTCTCGTATATACTTGGTTAACTAGCATTCCTTTTTTAGGGGTCTATCGGTGGCCGAGTGGTGTGCGTGGTTCAGTATAGTTTCGCTAGGCAGTTGGTGCCAAAGGAAACTCTCTCGGCGTGGGTTCGAACCCCCGCCATGCCAATGTAAACAAAACCAGCATCCTTTCTTAATTCTATGGCATCTGAGAAATTTGAAAAAGACAAGTACTGTCGCTGATTTCTTCTGAGGTGCAGTTCGTAGAATTAAGTGCTTAGATGCAACTATCTGATGAATAATTAAATAATTGAGTATTCCGTGTGTTCTGTACTGGCCTCGTATATACTTGGTTAACTAGCATTCCTTTTTTAGGGGTCTGTCGGTGGCCGAGTGGTGTGCGTGGTTCAGTATAGTTTTGCTAGGCGGTTGGTGCCGAAGGAAACTCTCTCGGCGTGGGTTCGAACCCCCGCCATGCCAATGTAAACAAAATCAGCGTCCTTTCTTAATTCTATGGCATCCGAGAAATTTGAAAAAGACAAGTACTGTCGCTGATTTCTTCTGAGGTGCAGTTCGTAGAATTAAGTGCTTAGATGCAACTATCTGATGAAGTTTTAGAAATGTTTGTGATTTGAAGGCACCATGTCACATAGTATTTAAGATCCATAATTTGCAGCAGTATACCCTGCCAGAAACAAACTCATAGATTTGGACCTGCAATGTCCCCCTCACTTTTCATTAGTCATCAACACCCATGCATTGATTAGATTAACCATGCATTCCTGAGATTGAATGTCATAACATCATCTTGTGGTTGTGTATGTCCATGATAAATTTAAGAAGGTCAGGGTATATCTTGTTTTTGGTTTCCATACAATGATTTTAGTTTCCTTTTTTTGTTTCGTTTTGCATATGAAACTATAACTTTATCCATAGCTTACCCATAAGGTGTCAGTGATTGGAATTGTGTGGGGAAAGCAAAATCACTTACTAGAAATAATTTTGTTGATTTCTGTGCAATAATTTTAGTTTTCTTTTACAAACAAAATTATATAACTTATATATGCCTGATCTCTATACGACTGGATTGTTGGAATATCAGTGAAAAATGTCTTTACCAGAACTGCCCCCCACCCCCACCCCCCAATATGGCATCAGGTCAATCAACGTAATAACTCCTCCCAAGCCATGACATTAGATGACTTGAAGCTGTAGTGTAACAGCTTTCGCTTCATCAAATGCCATGTCATTTACCTTACATGAAAACTAATAACACTATATCAAGTTTCCAATCTCGGCATTTTTTTGTCAATAATAACTAAAATATATTGTAAATATTCATTGCCACGAAAAATGTGCACATCATCAACATACTCGTCACAAAGTATATTCTTTAAAAAGCGATTAGAGATTGTGAGGCATCTGTACACAAAAAATCTTTATGAATTTTTTTTGTTAAGCATTGTTCATTTAAAGCAACTTCTTCCCCCACACCAACGACGGCAGCGGTGGAGACATTTTTCAGTATCTGACCAATGAGCATTCCAGTAATACAGTTGTATGGAGATCAGTGCCTCATACGCAGATTGCAAAACCATGGCGATGAGTAGGATTACATTTGGGACCAATAGGTTGAAGGTCAAGGTCACTGTTACTGTAAATAAAGTTTTATTTTCCATGCAACGACTTTAGTTTCCTTTTGGGTCAAAGCTATAACTTCATATACAGATTGCCTGTTGTGATTGGAATTGCAGTTTTTTTGTTTTCACAAACCAGTGCCTTCAGTTTTCTTTTGCAAACAAAGCTATAATTTCATTACCCAGATTGCCTATAAGGTCGCCTAAACAGATTATGTTTGGAGTCAATAGGTCGAAGGTCAGGTCTCTGTGATTGTAAGTAGAATTTTGCTTTCTGTGTAGTAACTTAAGTTTCCTTCTGCATGTAAAATCTTTTAGCTTCATACATAGATTACCTATAATAATAATAACACTTCGGCCGGCCGCTGATTTGTCGTGGTTCTCATGTGAGAAGGCCTTGGTTACCCCTGTGCTCCCAACTGCCTCCCTATTCCCATGCTCCTTCTCTCCTCCCAACACTCTGAGGCAAACTGCTTGATTTCATCCCATACCACATTCTTCCCAATCTTTCTAATAAGCATATTAACCCTCTCCTTTGTATCCCTCACTAACCACATGTCCTTATTTCTCCCATCCCATTTCCCCATTATTAGCTCACCTGACTGAAAGTCAGGATGAGCTATAGTGATCACTCACCATCCGTAGCCCGTGAACATGGTGTTTGCACCTGCCCCTCCTAAACCACTGAACCAATTTTAGTTATATTTGAGGTGATTGCTTGTTCTGACATTGCATTTTTTTTTTTTTCAAATTAATTTGCCCAGCCTCATAGGGAGGGGGTGGGGGAAAATCCACCAAAATTCTTTAAAAATCTTCTTCTCATGAACCAGTGGGTACAGTAACTTAATATATGATATGGACCTTCCTTTTGAGGTGTAGAATCAAATTTGTTCAAACAAAGTTCGTGGATCAATATTTGGTTTTGTAATGGGAGGGGCAAGATTTTTGGCCTGCCCAAAATTTCTGTTTTCTGAAACAATGGTCTGATTTGTACCAAATTTGATATGTGGTATGATTGAGTCATAAGTACTTGATTTATGCAAAAATAAATTTTCCTGTGTCTCCGCGGTAACTCCAAGAGCTGAAATAGAAATATTTTCAAATGCCCATATTTCCCAAACCACATGGAACAGAGAACTGTTATATGGCAATATGGGGAATGATCTTTAAAAATCTTCTTCTTCAGATCCACCAGTCAGAATGCATTGATATTTGGTATGCGACATCTTTAGGGGGGTCAAATTCAAGTGTGTTCAAATTGAGTGCCTGGGTTAATATTTGGGCTCCCCAAGGAAGCCCACATTTTAATTTGGTGCAATATGAGGGAATTTCTTTAAAAATCTTCTTCTTCAGATCCACCAGTCAGAATGCTTTTATATTTGGTATACAACATCTCTTGGGGGATCACATTCTAGTTTATAAAAATCGAGTCCCTGGGTTCATATTTATGCTTCCTATGTGAGCCCAAATTTGAACTTAGTGCAATATGAGGGAATTTCTTCAAAATTCTTCTTCTTCAGATTCACCAGTTAGAATCCTTTCATATTTAGTATACAACATCTCTAGTGGGTCAAATTAACGTTTGTTCAAATTGGGTCCCTGGGTTAATATTTGGGTTCCCTATGGGAGCCCGAATTTTAACTTAGTGTAATATGAGGGAATTTCTTTAAAAGTCTTCTTCTCCAGAACCATCTCTTAGAATGTTTTGATATTTGGTATACAACATCTCTGGGGGGATCAAATTCAAGTTTGTTCAAATCGAGTCTCTGAGTTAATGTTTAGGCTTTTTATGGAGCCTGAATTTTAAATTAGTGCAATATGAGGGAATTTCTTTAAAAATCATCTTATCAAGATCCGCCAGTCAGAATGCTTTTGTATTTGGTATACAACATCTCAAGTGGGGTGAGTTCAAGTTTGTTCAAATCAGTTCCCTGAGTTAATATTTGGGTCCCCTATGGTAGTCCGAATTTCAACTCTTTTAAAATCTTCATCTTCAGATCCCCCGGTCAGAATGCTTTCACACATGGTATACAGCATCTTGGTGGTGGAAGGGAAGGGCTCAGACTCAAGTTTGTTCAAATTAAGTTCCTAGGTTGAAATTTGGACTCCCAAGCTTTGCATTACGAGAAATCGGGGTATTATTTCTGTGGTAGCATCCCAGTACTAGAAAAAAATTATCTGGCATGGACAACAGAGTTATAAATAATGAAATAAATTCATTCCTTTGTAGTGTTAACTAGCTATAGATACTAATTAAATCCTTTTTTAAACAACAATTGTCAGGTGAGTGCCTCAGGCCCCATGGGTGCTCTTGTACTCCTAGTGAATCTTATTCTGTTAGACTGGCATTTTGGGCATTCTAGTAGATAGTGTTCCAGGATCTCTACCATGCCTAAATTACACATCTGGCACTTTTTTTTTCACTGCCATCAAGGTACATTTCAAAACCTGGGTTCTCTTTATCATGCATGCCTTCCAAAGACCTCTTTGCTTTGACCCCCTGTCACCAATTGAGGTTATCATCCTCCATGACTCTTTATGTGACAGTTTTTTTACCCTGGGTTGCCCCTACTTCTTAGTCCGAGATTTCTAGTGAGTAGTTCTCTGTTGACACTCTCACTTGGACCATCCACCCTGTCTTTGTATTTGAATTCCAAATACTTTGGAACATTACTTTACACCATCGGCTTTTGGGGAGATTTACCAAATAATTAAGATAACAGAGTTTCAATAAGACTATCCTGTCCTTGATCCTTATCCACCCAAGCTCCCTCCTGATTGCTTCTAGTGCTGTGGCATTACTCAACCCCATTATCCATCGGCCTGCAGGGTTTCCAAGTTCTTTACAACCTTTTGGTTCAGAGGTACCACTTCCGTACTATATGTTATACTTGGTAGAACAACCCAAATGATTTCCCCCATGAAAACCTTATTGAAACTCTTTCTCCCTATAAGTTTCATTTGTTTAAGGATTCTCTTTCCCTTCACAATCAGTTTATTCGTGTGGTTTCGGTAGATGCCTCTTCTCATGATGTTTATATTTACCCCCACATACTCGTAGTCACCTGTCTCTCCTACACTAAGAAGTTTGCTGCTACCTTTCAGAATACAGAACTCTCCCACTTCAAGTAGGATCCACCTTACGGCCCACAAGTATAACTTTACTTTTGCTTTCATTTTGTTTGAGTCTCCATTTGTTCTCATATCTCCCAACAATTGCCAGCATTTTTTCCAAACTTAATAATACTAATAATTTAGTAATACAAAGTACCTAATATTCCTCTTTCCCCTCAGATGAAAAAGAGTGTAGAATTTAGGGTTTCTAAAAAAACACCCCTTAGGAGACTATAAAACTGTCAAACGACAAAAAAGAAAACCGAACCAGTTTTATCAGGTGCCGATTTGTGTGGGTACACAAAACCCAGAGAACTGTACCCTATTTAACCTGCCACCTGTTGTCCAATTCTCGCCAGTATTGTGCAATAAAATCAATTTCCTCTTTTTCACCTACTTCTGAAGGATGGTGGATTCTCAGCTCTGATAAAAAAAATGTCAAATAAATGCAGGTTTATGTTTTCCAGGAGGTTTTTGGTAATATTCAACAGTGCTGCAGTGTTATAATTGGATTTCATTCAGTTTCTGTGAGGATTTTTCTCAGGAAAGTGCAGTTGTAATATCTTAGTCATTTAATGATTACAAAGTATAATGGTGTCACCTATTTTTGTGTAAACAAATTGTGTTTAAAAAATGCTTTTGATCATTTTAGTGACATTTTTCACTGTCAATTAGGCATTTGTATAGGTGTTAACCACTTGCCTTAAATATTTCATCCTCCTTTTCCTTCACCCTGACGTAATTTCTTGTTCATGTCTTAGGTCTCAGTCTGTTTTCCCCCCGCAGTGGCTATGCTAATAGTTGCTAATAATGTTTGCGTGTGAATGGCTGACTGTGGCTTTGTGAAGGCTTAATTTTTCCCCCTTATTTTAGTAAATTTTTTTGCCTTATTAGGACTTATAAAAAATCACCCCAACATTTTAGCCTTGCCTTGGTGGGGTAGTGGGCTAATTTTTTGGTACTGGGATGTATTTTACATGTTTTCTTTAATATGTTTGTATGTTAATTTACCATTATATATTTTCTCCCAATATTTAAGGCTCCCACCACAGTGGTGAGATTTATTGTTACTGCTCAAAACAAAGTTTTTTGGGTTTTTTTTTCTTATTTTTATTTTTTTTTTTTCCACCTAAATTTTGTGGACTCTGGATCTCGAAAACTGGCTGTACGATTCTTCTAAAATTTAGCACACTTATTTGCTCACATTTGAAGGTGTGCCTCCACCTACTGCCATTTTGGTGAAAATGTTGAACAGGCATACCAAAATAGAGCAAAAATGACAATTTTTCCAAACATTCTCAACCACTGTCGGTCCTGTGAAGATAAAATTTTCTAGATATTTAAAGTCCAACGTGTTGTAATGAAATCACTTAAAACATTTTTTAACTTTAACCTGCATTGACTTCAAAAGGCCGAAGTTTGTGATTTTCAGCAAAATAGCACAACTTCCAGAAGCCATTGCTCGATACTCGAGTGATATATGCCAAAGATAGGAAGATGACTTGTTAATTGGAGAACAAGTTTATGGTTTAAGTTTGTTTGTCGCATTTAACCCTTCAACACAGTGATATCTAGGGTAAGGGGTACTGTTTGAAAAATATTAAAATTTGCAAATTTTGGATACCGTTTTCGACCAGTTGAGGGTTAACTTGAAACTTTTTGTTTTGCTATGTGCAGAAATGTCTACTCATCAAATTTGCTTGATATGTTTAAATATCAGACTTAACCCACACCCTGTTTTTGTAACTTGAATACAAGTGGTGTCTTATTTTGTTCAAAATTCACACACTTTTGTGTTCACTTTTCTGGCATTGGGAATGATGTAGACGTAAATTTGTTGCTCAGGCATATAGATCATTAACTGATGAACATTTTTGCTGTTATAAGTTATCTTGAAATGTTTAAACCAACTCCTCTTTTGCCCCCATAAAATTGGGAACTGTTTGAAAAATATGAAAATTTGCAAACTTTGGTTACCGGTTTCGATCAGTTGTACGAGAGTTAACTTTAAACTTTTTGTTTTGTCATGTGCAGAAATATCTACTCAACAAACTGGCTATGATAACTTTAAATATCAGACTTAACCCTCAGCTTGTTTTTGTAACTTGAATATGAGTGGTGTCTTATTTTGTACAAAATTCATGCACTTTGTGTTCAGTTTTCCAGCATTGAGAACGACATAGATGCAAATTTGTTGTGCAGGTGTTTAGATCATTAACTGACAAACCTTTTTGCTGTTACAAGTTATCTTGAAATTTTTAACCCAATGCCTTTTCTGCCTGCATGCACGTGGGACCTGGTCGAAAAATATCAAAATTTACATAGATTTGTTACTTTTTTGGGGTAGTTCCAAGAGGGTTAACTTCAAAAATTCTGTTTTCCTTGTGAAGAATTGCAAACTAAACAATCTTGCTTTTTGTAAGTGGAGACCTCAGACCTAACCCTTACCCATTCTGGATGTCTCAATAAAAGTAAAATTCATGTGTGAACTTTCAGAAACAGTCGTCCAGTTTTTTAGATCTACAGGCTGCGAATCGAGGTGGAATTTGTTAAACATATGACATTTCTTGCAGAAATATCTACTCAACAAACTTGCTGTGATAAGTTTAAATATCAGACTTAACCCTCGCCCAGTATTTTTTTTAACTTGAGTATGAGTGGTGTCTTATTTTGTTCAATAGTCATGCATTTTGTGTTCAATTCTCCAGCATTGGGAGTGATGTTTGATGCACAGGCGTATAGATCATTAAATGACGAACATTTTAGCTGTTAATGTTATCTTGATATGTTTAACCAAACGCCTCTTCTGCCCACGTGGACGTAGGAATTGTTCGAAAACATCAAAATTTCATTCTTTGGTTACTGTTTTGCGGCAGTTCCAAGAGGGTTAACTTCACACTTTTTGTTTTTCCTTGTAAGGAATTGCAAACTAAACTAGAGAATTGTAATTTGTTGGACAAATTACAATTGTAATTTGTTGGACAAATTACGGGCTTTCACAACTTTCTAATGTGAAAAGGCAGACTGCATAGAAACAAAGCAATATGTTTGAAATTAACCCTTTCCAAAATGATAGAAAAAAAACACCCAAAGTTGGCCAATTCTGTCATTTTCAAGTGATACTCTTTTTACAGTCATCAGTGTCCTGGAGAGTTAAATGTGAGACTAAAACATGAATGAACAGCAATGTTCCTCTATATGTGCAAAACATTTTTCGACAAACAACTAGTTACTTTAATAGTCATTTCAACGGAAATAAAGTTGTGTGGGTTTGGATTTAATGACAGGAGAAATGAGTATATATGTAGAATGCAGTAAAATTCATGAAAATGAAAGTTTTTTCTGGATAATGCTGTCAAAACATGTGTTGGTTTATGTGTGACACCAAAACTTATCACTGAAAATTTGTTTCCCTATAACACAATCCTACACAAAGGAAAAAAGACTATTCCAATCCTGCCCAAGGAAACTGGGTACAGAAAAGTATGAAATTAATCAGAAAATAACTTTTGTCTGACGGTACTCATGTTTGTACAGCCAAAACTGGTATTGGATAAAGCGGGATAAATGATGCAGTTATGGAAAGCACAATGAGCTATTTCTTTATTGTTTCTGGAAAAATGAGTACAGAAATTTGCAAAATTCACTAAAAATCCATTTTTTTCTGACAGTACTATTCTTTAAGTGGCCAAAGCATATGTTTGGTTAAGCCCCAGAGCATAACTTACCACAGCAGATTTGTTCATCAAGCATCTCTACATATAGCAAAGCAAAGTGTTTGTAATGAACCCTTTCCAAAATGTTAGAAACAAGCAACCAAAGTTGGCTACTTTTGACATTTTCAAATGGTACTCTCATTCTCGCCATCATTGTGCTTGAGGGTTAATTCTGAGGTTAAAAGTAAACAGTAACTTTCTTCTGTAATCACTGTTGCATCTATCGTAACCAAAATAATTGTTACAACAGCCTTGCAATTAGACAGAATTGCCCATGAAGTTAGTCAATTTTGAAATTCATATCAGTTTTGGCCCATAGGGGTTAATTTTGAAATATTTGTCTGGTGATTTGGGTGTATCATATTATGCACTAAATGTGTGGACATCAATCACAGACTGGGAGCCCGATAAGAGACATGGCAGGATCTTGGAACTTGGTATTTGAATGAACATGTACAAGTTGAGGGTACTTCAATTCAAGGCCTGACAACTGGGTGAAGGTTAAATTTTTGAATAAAGCATATAACAACAAAACTGTTCTTGGATGAATGTCCTATCTTCTCATTGGAAATGTTTTGAGGAAATATGGCGCCAGTGCTGAGAAATCGCATGTAAAAGTTGGCGAAAATAACATTTATTCTGACAGTACCTTTATGGGAAGTCTCCAATCTGGAAAGGGTCAAACTTTTAATAACAACATATAAAACAAAAGTTATCATACTCTGACTGTTGCATGCAGTCATAGAAAACATTCAGTGCTCAATCAATTAGAAATGGAGTAAATTGTCCCTTAAACTTACCAAATTCTGAAAAAATTGGAGTTTTTTTGGGCGGTACCTACCGGTACTTTTATGCAACCAGAATGGGCATAGGGTTTTACTTCACAAGCAAACTTACAACAGCAAATATCCTCGGTAGTCAATTGTGAATACGGACATGCAAAGTGTTTGAATTTAACCCTTTCCAAAATGATCGAAAAAAGCAACCAAAGATGGCTAATTTTGGCATTTTCAAATGGTACTCTTATTCTCACCCTCATTATGCTTGAGGGTTAAATCTGAGATTGAAAAGTAAACAGTGACTTTCTTCCTCAATCATTGTTTTATCTATCCATACCAAAATAATTGTTACAACCACCTTGAAATTAGGGAAATTTGCTCTTGAAGTTGGTCAATTTTGAAGAAAAAAGCTATATTCATGTCATTTTTGGCCAATGGGGGTTAATTTTGAAATATTTGTGTGGTGATTTTGGTATATCATATTATGCTCTAAACATGTGGGAAATTTGAGCTAAGTAACTGTTAACAATTTTGAGACATTTGAAAAATGGTGAAATTTTGACGGTTTTGGCAGAATATTTAGACAATAAACGTTTTCACAGACATGACAATACCTCATTTCACTAGATTTTATGACATTACATAAGTATGCCAAATTTGGTTGAAATTGTACAGCTTGTTTTTGAGCAGTGCAACAGACAAAATTGAGGGCGGAAAAAATAGAGAAGAATAATTTACGTGTTAAGAATGCCTCACACTGTGTCGTGTAATCATTTCCATCTGAAGAAGCATGTGGACGACAATCAGTCCGATTGTCCACATTTTTTGCGAGGACCATTCCTCAAGGGTTCCTCTTCCTGTTTCTGATACGTCTTATGTTACGTCAGAGGAGGAAGTGGAGGACGGTGTATATTCGGAAGAGCAAGAAGGTTTCATTCCTTCTAATGATTGGGCTGTCTCCTTAGATTTTATTTTTGAACATGTGCTGGAGGCTAAGCCAGAGGATTCTCCTTCATTTGCACATAAGTTATCTATGGCTGAGAGAAGAATGGCTGCTACGCCTTTCTATTCGTCTCTCTTTAGACCTGTACAGTTGTCATTGGTTAATGCCACGGTTTCAGTCTATTAACAGTACTCTATCTGGTAAAGCATTGAAGTCTGCATACTTTACTAGATCTGAAACTTCCTTACCTATGAAAAGGTTCTGTAGGTATGTTCCTACGGGAGAGTCTATACCTTCTGTTCCACTCACAATAGATGAGGATGTATCGACTCTCAAGCTTTCCATGCCTAAATCTTTGTCAGTTCCAGTCTCTGAGTGTGATTCTTTGATTGGACTTTCCAGAGAGCTTTAGCACATTTTCTCTTATTCTCATCATTTAGTTGCAGCCTTAGCCACTAGGGTGTCTCAGTTCGATGAACTCAATTATACCTCTTCTCCTTTTAGATCCATTTTGAGAGCTATTATGGATTCGATTAGTATTACTGCTGTTAGCATTACTAATCTTGAATTTATCCAGAGAGATGCTATGCTTCATTCTAATTCTCTCTTCTGGAGGTTCAAAAGAACCAGCTTAGATCAGCTCCTGTCTCAAACAATTTATTGTTTGCTGTTCCATTGCTGCAGTGCATGAAGGAGTTCTAAAATTCTCACAGAATCAGTTAGTTATGCGCCAACTCGCCTCTGATTCTCAAAGCTCGTCTTCTAAGGGTAGAGGGAATTATCATCAGAGATCTAGATGTGATTCCTATCCTACCTATCAGTCTGCCACTAAATCCCAAGCTAATTCACACCCTCGTTGAGCTAGATGTGGAGGAGGATGTTTCTCCTCCAACAGGCCTCGCGAGGCCAAGAAGTGAAGTTTGTCACCTCGATTCGCTTCCGGTAGGGGGCTGGATCGTGCATTTTTATCCTCAGTGGTCCATCGTGACTTCAGACCCATGGACCCTTCAGTTAATTCATTCAGGTCTCTCAATAACTTCTGTGAAGATTCCTCCCGTCACATGCAGTCCAATTCCTACCAAGATTCCTACAGATCCTGTGAAGGCGTCACTACTAGATACCGAGATAGCGGCGCTCTTGGCAAAGGAAGCAATCATGGTTATGCATTGTTTTCAGTCACCAGGGTTTTACAGCTGTCTGTTTCTGGTTCCAAAGAAAAACGGTTATAGATCTGAGCACTCTGAACATTTTTAGCTCACCTGAGCGAAGCTCAAGGGGAGCTTTACTAATCACTTTCTGTTCGTCGTCCGTCGTCAGGCGTCCGGCGTCCGTTGTCGTCCGTCCGGCGTTAACTTTACATTATCGACTTCTCCTCCTAAACCACTAGCCCAATTTTATTCAAATGTTGGCTAAATGTTTATTACCTAATGCCAATTCAGATTTGTTCAAATGAAGTTGCCCCTCCTCCTGGGTGGTGCCACGCCCCCAAGGGGCACCAAAATCTTTGTAAATCTTCTTCTCATGAACCAGCAGTAGCAGAGACTTGATATTTGGTGTGCAGCTTCCTTTTGAGGTGTAGACTCAGATTTGTTCAAGAGAAGTTTGTGGGGCTATACTTGGCGTCGTTATGGGAGGGGCAAAATTTTTTGCCCCGCCCAAAATTTCTATTTTCCAAACCGAGAGGCTGATTTGAACCAAATTTTATGTGAGGGCTTATTGGGTCATGAGTACTTGATTTATGCAAAAAAAAATTTTCCTGCAGCCCCGTGGGAACCGCAGGAGCTAAAAATAGAAAAAATTTAAAACGCCCATATCTCCAAAACTGCACGGCACTGAGAATTTTTATTTGGTGTGCAGCTTCCTTAGGACCAACAGAAAGGATTGGTAAAAAAAAATTGCCATTGGTTTTATCATAGGGTACAGTTTCGGGACTTTGAAAAAGTGCTGAGTCAGCACTTTTTAACACTGTAGGCAATGGGAAAAACATTAAAAAATCTTCTTCTCCAGATCCAGCAGGCAGAATCTTTTGATATTTGGTATGCAACATTGTAGGGTGGATCTGATTCAAGTTTGTTCAAATCGGCCCCCTGGGTTCATATTTGGGCTCAGTATAGGAGCCCGATTTCGAACTTAGTGCATTTCAGGCAAATTTCTTAAAAAATCTTCTTCTCCAGATCCAGCAGGCAGAATCTTTTGATATTTGGTATGCAACATTGTGGGGTAGATCTGATTCAAGTTTGTTCAAATCGGCCCTCTGGGTTTATATTTGGGCTCAGTATAGGAGCCCAAATTTGAACTTACTGCATTTCAGGCAAATTTCTTTGAAAATCTTCTTCTCCAGATCCAGCAGGCAGAATCTTTTGATATTTGGCATGCAACATTGTAGGGTAGATCTGATTCAAGTTTGTTCAAATCGGCCCCCTGGATTCATATTTGGGCTTACTATAGAAGCCCGAATTCGAACTTAGTGCATTTCAGGCAAATTTCTTAAAAAATCTTCTTCTCCAGATCCAGCAGGCAGAATCTTTTCATATTTGGTAAGCAACATTGTGGGGTGGATCTGATTCAAGTTTGTTCAAATCGGATCCCTGGGTTAATATTTGGGCTCAGTATAGGAGCCCAATTTCGAACTTAGTGCATTTCAGGCAAATTTCGTAAAAAATCTTCTTCTCCAGATCCAGCAGGCAGAATCTTTTGATATTTGGTATGCAACATTGTAGGGTGGATCTGATTCAAGTTTGTTCAAATCGGCCCCCTGGGTTCATATTTGGGCTCAGTATAGAAGCCCGATTTCGAACTTAGTGCATTTAGGCAAATTTCTTAAAAAATCTTCTTGTCCAGATCCAGCAGGCAGAATCTTTTGATATTTGGTATGCAACATTGTGGGGTGGATCTGATTCAAGTTTGTTCAAATCGGCTTCCTAGATTCATATTTGGGCTCACTATAGAAGCTCGAATTTGAACTTAGTGCATTTCATGCAAATTTCTTAAAAAATCTTCTTCTCCAGATCCAGCAGGCAGAATCTTTTCATATTTGGTAAGCAACATTGCGGGGTGGATCTGATTCAAGTTTGTTCAAATCGGCCCCCTGGGTTTATATTTGGGCTCAGTATAGGAGCCCAAATTTGAACTTAGTGCATTTCAAGCAAATTTATTAAAAAATCTTCTTCTCCAGATCCAGCAGGCAGAATCTTTTGATATTTGGTATGCAACATTGTGGGATGGATCTGATTCAAGTTTGTTCAAATCGGCTTCCTAGATTCATATTTGGGCTCACTATAGAAGCTCGAATTCGAACTTAGTGCATTTCAGGCAAATTTCTTAAAAAATTTTCTTCTCCAGATCCAGCAGGCAGAATCTTTTGATATTTGGTATGCAACATTGTGGGATGGATCTGATGCAAATTTGTTCAAATCGGCTCCTTAGATTCATATTTGGGCTTACTACAGAAGCTCGAATTCGAACTTAGTGCATTTCAGGCAAATTTCTTAAAAATCATCTTCTCCAGATCCAGCAGGCAGAATCTTTTGATATTTGGTATGCAACATTGCGGGGTGGATCTGATTCAAGTTTGTTCAAATCGGCCCCCTGGATTCATATTTGGGCTCACTATAGAAGCTCGAATTCAAACTTAGTGCATTTCGGGCAAATTTCTTCAAAAATCTTCTTCTCCAGATCCAGCAGGCAGAATCTTTCGATATTTGGTATGCAACATTGCGGGGTGGATCTGATTCAAGTTTGTTCAAATCGGCCCCCTGGATTCATATTTGGGCTTAATATAGAAGCCTGAATTCGCACTTAGTGCATTTCGGGCAAATTTATTAAAAAATCTTCTTCTCCAGATCCAGCAGGCAGAATCTTTTGATATTTGGTATGCAACATTGTGGGGTGGATCTGATTCAAGTTTGTTCAAATCGGCTTCCTAGTTTCATATTTGGGCTCACTATAGAAGCTCGAATTCGAACTTAGTGCATTTCAGGCAAATTTCTTAAAAAATCTTCTTCTCCAGATCCAGCTTCAGAATCTTTTCATATTTGGTAAGCAACATTGTGGGGTGGATCTGATTCAAGTTTGTTCAAATCGGCCCCCTGGGTTTATATTTGGGCTCCGTATAGGAGCCCAAATTTTAACTTAGTGCATTTCAGGCATATTTCTTAAAAAAATCTTCTTCTCCAGATCCAGCAGGCAGAATCTTTTGATATTTGGTATGCAACATTGTGGGGTGGATCTGATTGTGATTCATGAACGTATTTATTTGTAAAGTTGATAGAATCTTAGACAAAATTTGCAGAAAAGATCTACTATAGAAGGGGTGGTATCCAGGGTGAACCGTTTACCCAAATCTAGCAGTACTAATGCATTATTCACACAAATCTCCGTTCAAATTTTATGACCCCTCATTGGAACACACGCATTCAGCTCATTCCAACAAAGGTCATATGCCATGTTTTCGAGACAAAAGAATAAAAATTTTAGTTATTCATGAAATTTTTAGGCAACTGTTGTCTGTTATTCACATTGCTTCATGAAATTTCAGTACTTTTAGAAGTTACCTCAGTAATCAAGGGTTAATTCCCCTTAATTAAATGTCGCCTCTAAAAAACAACCACTTTGCATATCTTACCTTTTTACCAGCATAACTGCCGAAACTTGTCAGCATTCTTCACAAAAATCGCTATCCAAATTTTAATTTTTGTCTCTTAAACATACATGTACTTATCGCTTGTAAATACCCCATTGGAATGAGCTTTTTGAGCTCATTCCAATGAGAGGTCGCACACCATGCTTTTTGAGTCAAAAAAGCAATTTTTCAGTTATTCCAGAATTTCGTACGTAAAACACAGCTTTATGACTTCACATTAAAATGAGCTCTCTAAGCTTGTTCTAATCAACATTCACGCACTATGTCTTTCACACAAAAAATAAAATTTTCCATTTATTCAGGAATTTTGTTTGCAAGAACACTCTTTCCCCCCCCCCCCCCCCCACACACACACACACACACACACACACACACAAACACAGACACACACATCTAAAAGTTCGGCAGCAAAAAAACAGTTACTTCAATTTTTAAATGCATTATAGGAACAACTTGCCTAATCAAATTTAAATACTTTTGCATCATTCTGTATCTAGAACAAACCATTTACCATATCTTTACGCAAAATTCTCCAGCATCATTCACAAAAAAACACCATTATTTATATATTCACATTTCTGTCTCAAAAATATACCTGATCTTCCCATACCCCTATTGGAATAAGCTGTTTGAGCTTGTTCCAATGATGATAAAAAAAACTAATAGTTTGGAAAATTTGTGAAAATTTTTGTTTTCTTGCATGCAAATATGTACATGTAGCACATGGAAGATATCCACAGTTGGGGAGAGATGTCCAAGGCTATCTCTTCACATTCCTTGTTTGTGCTTCATGCTAAACCAGTTTGTCTGCAGAGATAAATTTGCTTTATTAAAAATCATTGGAGATTGGCCACACACCAATGATTTTAAATAAAACTAATTTTAGGTAACAAATGTTGAACGTCAAACAAAATCTATCACTCAACCAGTTAATGTTGATGAGGCATGACATGGTGAAGGTGACCTAAAATACTTCTTAGAGTCACTTTGTCAGGTGAGCGATTAAGGCCACGTGGGGCCTCTTGTTTATAAAGGCGCCAGAGTTCTCTATGGAGACGTTCAGGTCCCTAAGGAGCACCGTCCACGAGAACTTTTTTTGCAACAAGCGCAGACCTCAAGGACGCTTACTTCCACATTCCGATTCATCGTCACTCAAGGAAGTATCTAAGTTTCTCGTTCCGGGGCATCGTTTATCAGTTCAGGGCAATGCCTTTCGGCCGAAAACTTGCTCCTTGAGTGTTCACTCATCTTATGAACCAGATACTGGCTTTTCATCAGGTTCACTCTCCAGTGACAACGTCGGCTTATCTAGACAATATTCTTCAGAGACATGTCGATCCAACTCTTCTGCAGAAGGACGTTCAGTGTCTGACTCAGCTTCTGCTTTCGCTGGGTTTCCATCCCAGTTGGGAGAAATCGGAGCTTACTCCATTATCTGGGCATGGAATTTCAGACTCATTCCAATCAAGTGCTCCTCCCTCTTCTGAGGGCTCAAATTATCATTGCCTTCACTTCCCATTTCTCTTCAGCAACCCAGGTTTTGGCAAGGGAATTTCTTCGGCTAATTGGTCTTTGCTCTGCAGCAACAGACTTAATTCCATTGAGCAGACTTCATCTTCAACCTTTTCATTTTTATCTCCTCAGTGCATGGAGACCGAATGTCAATCCATTGGATATGAACATTTTTCTGGATCAGACCCTTCGGAATCAGGCTCTCCATTTGCAGAGTTTGGATTGGCTTCACCAAGGAATTTCTCTGGACAGTCTTTCTCCAGTCCGCATTCTTACCACAGATGCCAGCAATCTGGGGTTGGGGCTACTCTGAATCTTCTGGACCATGAAGTGAGTGCCCAGTGGTTGAAGGACCAGTCTCTTTTGCATATCAACCAGAAAGAGTTATTGGCTATTCTTCTAGCTTTCAGGCACTGGCAAGATCTAATGTCGAATCATTTTGTTCTAATATGGCAGACAGTTTGACAGGAGTCACGTACATAAGGAATAAGGGGGGCACTCACTCTTCCCTATGTATCGGCTAGCAAAGGATCGTCTCATTTTAGCTCATCAGTTGAACACCTCAGTTCTTATCAGGCACATTCCTGGTTGCCCCAATGTATTAGCAGATGCTCTATCCTGCAAAGGCTGGATCCTATCCACAGAATGGATACTGAACACTCAGGTCTTAAGGTCAATTTGCCACAGATGGAGCAATCCCCACATCGACCTATTTGCGACAAGGTGGAACAATCATTTAAGACATATTCGTTTCCCCTTGTCTGGATCATCGGGCCTTTGCAGTCAAGGCTCTGTCATTAGACTGGAATGGGATAGATGGCTATGCCTTTCCTCCGTCTCCAATCATATAGCTAGTTCTAAACAAGATTCAAGTCTCTCATTGCAGGATCATTCTGATTGCTCCATTATCTCTCAAAAGGTATGGATCAATCAACTACGTCCACTTCTTCTAGACACTCCAATCAGATTACCTCTTTACAGAGATCTTCTTCGTGGGGCCATCCCCACAGGTTGAGGCTCAGTGTCAAACAGTTGTGCCTTCACGCCTGTCTTTTATCAAGTCCTCTCTCACAGAGGTTTTTCTAGAAGAGCAGTGAAGTGCATTTCTGCACCTAGTTCTCCACTAGCTTATCCTATAATGCTTAGTGGAATGTTTTTACTACTTGGTGTAACAGTCATCATGTTAGTTTTAGAAATCCTTCTATTGCTCAACTGGCGGATTTCTTTGTTTATTTGTTTGACACAAAAGGGCTTCAACCATCACTAACAAGGCTATAGGTCTATGCTCTCAGAAACTTTCTTGTTTGCCAGGAATTCTTCTACCGGTTCTGATCCCTTTTTGGGAAACCTTATGAAGCCTTTTACCTTAAAGAAACCTAAAATTCTCAAGAGTCACTTATTAGGCTTTCCCAATCCCAGTTTGGGAAAGACTCTTTTTATTCTTCTTTTTAAAAATTTTTCTTCTCTATTTTTTTTTTTTTAATTTTTTTTTTCCTCCTCGAATTTTGTCTGTTGAATTGCTCAAAAACAAGCTGTACAATTTTAACCAAATTTGGCATGTTTCTGTAATGTCATAAAATCTAGTGAAATGTGGTGTCGTCATGTCTGTGAAAACACCTATTTTCAAAATATTCTGCCAAAACCATCAAAATTTCACCATTTTTCGAATGTCTCAAAATTATTTACAGTTATTTAGCTCAAATTTTCCACACATTTAGAGCATAATATGATACACCACAATCACCACTAAAATCTTTCAACATTAACCTCCATTGGCCAAAAATGACATGAATATAGATTTGTTCTTCAAAATTGACCAACTTCAAGGGCAAATTTATCTAATTGCAAGGTTGTTGTAACAATTATTTTGGTATGGATAGATGCAACATTGATTGCGGAAGAAAGTTACTGTTTACTTTTTAATCTTAGATTTAACCCTCAAGCACAATGAGGGTGAGAATAAGAGTCCCATTTGAAAATGCCAAAATTAGCCAACTTTGGTTGCTTTTTCTATAATTTTGGAAAGGGTTAATTCCAAACACTTTTCATGTACGTATTCACAATTGACTACCGAGCATATTTGCTGTTGTAAGTTTGGTTGTAAAGTTTAACCCTATCCCATTCTGGTTGCATAAAAGTAGGTACCGTCCAAAAAAACTCAATTTTTTTCAGAATTTGGTAAGTTTAGGTGACAATTTACTCCATTTTTAATTGATTGAGCTCTGAATGTTTTCTATAGCTGCACGCAGCAGTCCAAGTATGACAAATTTTGTTCTATATGTTATAATTAAAAGTTTAACCCTTGGCAAATTTGAGACTTCCCATAAGGGTACTGTCAGAATAATTGTTATTTTCGCCAACTTTTACATGCAATTTCTCAGCACTGGAGCCATATTTTCTCAAAACCTTTTCCATGAGAAAATAGGGCATTCATTCAAGAACAATTTTGCTGCTATATGTTTTAATCCAAGTTTTAACCATCACCCAGTTGTCAGGCTTTGAATTGGAGTACCCTCAACTTGTCCATGTTAATTCAAATACCAAGATTCAAGATTAGTCCATGTCTCTTTTCAGACACTCAGTCTGTGATTGATGTTCACACATTTAGAGCATAATATGATACACTAAAATCACCACACAAATATTTCAAAACTAACCCCTATTGGCCACAAATGATATGAATATAGCATTTCATCTTCGAGATTGACTGACTTCATGCGCTAATTTCTCTAATTGCAATGTTGTTGTAACAATTATTTTTGTACGCATAGATGCAACAATGCTTGCAGACGAAAGTTACTGTTTAGTTTTTAATCTCATCTTTAACCCTCAAGCACAATGAGGGTAAGAGTTCATTTGAAAATACTAAAAGTAGCTGACTTTGGTTACATTTTCCTGTCATTTTGGAAATTGATAATTTCAAACACTTTGCTTTGCTATATGTAGTCTGCATGTTCACATTGGAAAGTTGGGAAAGCCCATAATTTGTCCAACAAATTACAATTTTCTAGTTTATTTATTTATTGGTGTTTAAGGTCACATATACTTATGCACAATGGGTAATCATCTCAGAGTTAAACCCAAGTTGAATTTTTCTTGGGTTTTGCATTACCTTACAGAGGCCCCCTTTGAGCCTCTTTCAGATACTGATATTAAGTTCCTGACTTACAAGACAGTCTTCCTTTTAGCTTTTGCTTCGGCTGGGAGAGTTAGTGAGCTCCATGCTCTTTCTATTGATCCTCATTTCTATTGTAGCATTGGAAATTCAGTTACATTTACGACTAATGCTTCTTTTCTTGCTAAGAATCTGGTTCTAAATGTTACCTTTACCGATTGTTATCAGAGCTCTTCCTCCTGAAGATCAGATGGGTTCCAGACCTCTTTTGTGTTGTTAGAGCTATTAGAACATATGTGGACAAAACTTTCACTAGGAAAGGCAAGAAGAGATTCTTTCTCTCTCTTCTACCAGGTAGGAAAGACATCTCTTCGCACTCCATTTCTAGGTGGATCCAAGCAGCCATTTATTTGAATGCCTCACTGCCAACAATAGAGTTATTCATAATATCTCAGCTCATGAAGTTAGAGCCCTGGCTACCTCATGGGCAAATGCTAACTCATTATCTATTAGTGACCTTATGTCTGCTGCTTATAGGAGAAGCAGATCTACTTTTTCATCCTTTTATCTGAGGGACCTACAGGAACAGTCTGGAGACCTCTATTCCTTAGGTCCCACTGTTGCTCCTCAATCTATCATAGTGCCTGGTCACTAATAGCTACTGACTTTTCTCTGATTTTTAACACATTATTCTTACCCATTATTGTCTTCAGTTTGTGTGCAGTAATTTGATTTGTGAAGACAAGGTATACTCATGACCACGCCAGGATGGTTCGGTTTGTGTGGCATATTCCATCAGGGTATGGATGAATTGCTTTTTTGTATGATGACTTATAACCCCAGCATTTGTTTGTTTTCTCTATGTGAGTCTTGTACTAATCTTCTATTCGATTCAGAGGTTTGTTTCAGAGTATGGAATCGAATGTTTGTTTTGAGTATTTTGTTCTTGTTAGCTACAAGAGGTTCTGTATTTTGTGTTTTAATGTCTAGACCGTTTCCCTTTCCGCAGGTTTGGAGTAACAGGTACTTAGATGAAGGCCATGCATCACTGCTTAGAGAGTATTACTTCTCCTTTTGGGTTTGAATAACATAAATTATGGACATAACAGCCTTTCTCTGAAGGTTTCAGTATTAATGTTCTGTGTTCATTATTACTTTATTATTAGGCTTTTCCAAACTCAGTTTAGGAAAGACTCTTGTTATTCTTCTTTTTTTTTCAAAAATTTTTCTTCATTCTTTTTTTTTTCTTCATTATTTTTTTTTTTTTAGGCTTTCCCAAACCCAGTTTGGGAAAGACTCTTGTTATTGTTCTTTTTTCAAAAATTTTTCTTCTTTTTATTTTTCATTATTTTTTTTTTTTAGGCTTTCCCAAACCCAGTTTGGGAAAGACTCTTGTTATTCTTCTTTTTCAAAAATTTTTCTTCATTCTTTTTTTCTTTATTTTTTTTTTTTTTTTCTTTTAGGCTTTCCCAAACCCAGTTTGGGAAAGACTCTTGTTATTCTTCTTTTTCAAAATTTTTCTTCTTTATTTTTTTTTAAATTAAAAAAATTTTTTTTTTGCTGTCTATTTTGTCTGTTGCGCTGCTCAAAAACAAGCTGTATGATTTCAACCATATTTGGCATACTTAAGTAATGCCATAAAATCTAGTGAAATGAGGTATCGCCATATCTGTGAAACTGCGTATTTTTAAAATATTCTGCCAAAACCTTCAAAATTTCACCATTTTTCAACATAGCTCAAAAACAAGCTGTACGATTTCAACCAGATTTGGTAAACTTTTTTATTGCCACAATATCTAGAGAAATGAAGTATCATCATATTCGTGAAAATGCCTATTTTCAACATTTTCTGCCAAAACCATCAAAATTTCACCATTTTTCAAAAGTCTCGGAATTGTTTACAGTTATCTGGCTCTAAGTTTCCAAACATTTAGAGCATAATATGATACACGAAAATCAGCACACAAATATTTCAAAATTAACCCCTGTGGGCCAAAAATGAAATGAATATAGCAGTTTTGTCTTCAAAATTGACCAACTTCAAGGGCAAATTTCTCTATTTGCAAGGTTGTTTTAACAATTATTTTGTTATGGATAGATGCAACAATGATTGCAGAAGAAAGTTACTGTTTACTTTCCAATCTCAGATTTAACACCCAAGTACAATGAGGGCGAGAATAAGAGTGTTGTTGTTTAAAAATGCCAAAATTAGCCAAATTTGGTAGCTTTTATCTATCAATTTGGAAAGGGTTAATTTCAAACACTTTGCTTTGCTATATGTAGAGATGGTTAATGACCAAATCCGCTGTTGTAAGTTATGCTCTGGGGCTTAACCCAACATATGCTTTGGCCACTTAAAGAATAGTACTGTCTGAAAAAATAGATTTTGTGTGAATTTTGCTAATTTCTGTACTCATTTGCTCTAATTGCAAGGTTGTTGTAGCAATTATTTTGGTATGGATAGATGCAACAATGATTGCAGAAGAAAGTTTCTGTTTACTTTTTAATCTCAGATTTAACCCTCAAGCACAATGAGGGTGAGAATAAGAGTACCATTTGAAAATGACCAAATTACCCAAATTTGGATGCTTTTTTTGGTATCATTTTGGAAAGGATTAATTTCAAACACTTTGCTTTGCTATATGTAGTCTGCCTTTTCACATAAAAAAGTTGGGAAAGCCCGTAATTTGTCCAACAACTTACAATTCTCTAGTGTTTTTTTCATTATTTGCCTTTCAATTCTGGCTATGGCAAATGATGAATGGTCGTCATGGGGGCTTCATTTCCCTATCATGCTTATAACCATATTATATATTCCTAACACAGTCTGCATTATACCCCACCGCCTATTGTTCATCCAGCACTTGTATTACTTTGGTAAGGATAAAAAAATTTTAAATTTTATACCAAATTTTATTTTTTATTATACTTACCAAAGTAATACAAAACTAGTGCCCTCCCTGCAATATTCTATCTATATTTGCTTGCCTCCCTGCTATCTGTATACATGCATGCTTGTCTTTTATTGGAAATTCTGAAATTGACCTTTGCGCATGTTTTTGCAGGAAATGAATAGGTGACCAGGGTGTGTAATGACCGGGTTCGCATCGCAAAATGCGAACCAAAATTAAGCGCCTGCGAATCGTTTTCCCGTTTTGGATCGCAAATCGCGAATCGTGGATTTCGTTAGTAATACCGAACAGTGGACCCGATAGCCAAACATAGTTACGCCGCTTCTATCGATCATGCATCGACCGCATGACATGGCGGTTGTATTCATAGAATCGGCAGCTGTTTTCCGGGAATCAGGCAGCCGTTCTATTTTTATACAAATCAATTGTGGTTATGACGTATTAAACGCGTGTTCGGGGGTCTCCTCGTGTCTGATTGGATCAAACTAATAACATTCTCGTTTCTATTGGCCGATGAATACTTACATCGTCTTACGGGTGATTCCCACTGTAAATTTTAACACGTGAAAATTAAGTTGCTTAAATGAGAAGCCCTTTTCGCTTGGGATTTACCATTTGAATTCAACTTACTTCGATCTTACCTTGAAAACATGCTCTGTGACTTCCAGTCTTTCACCGGCGTGAGTAATAACAAACACGTTTGACATATATCTTTTAATAAATATGATGCATCAAAAGTATCAACAAATTACCTACCTGGCGAAAGTAATAACAAACTCTGTTGACATATATCTTTTAATAAATATGGTACATAGGCTACAACTGTGCTCAAAACGAAGTATAAAAACAAATGCGTTGGGCCGTCGAACCTTTCCGTTCAGCCTGTATCAATACTTAAGATGAATTCGGAAAAATAATTTTTGAACTGTATCAATAATAGTTTTAAAAATTATTTTTCTGAAAAATTAAGGTGTATCAATACAAAGAGTGTAGGTCGATCAATTCTTCGAATAAATATGGTAATGCATAGTACATTTAAAGCTAACATGTCCATGATTGAGCTGATGTATGGGTTTGTTTTGAAAGTCAGATAAGTCTTATATTTAACAATTCTTTAATTTATGTAAAATAGTTGCCCTCTGAAAAACTGCTAATCAAAATCTGGGTATTGCTAATCAATTTCTCCCACCCGCGAGAAAACTGCTAATCAATTATAAAAAAACAAAACACACCCTGGTGACTGACTCATTAGGTTTTTTTCACCAGGGTGTTGTGTACCATACACAAATTGGCCCCTGGTGAACCAGGTTTGGCTGTATTTTCTTTTTTTGACATTTTTAAGTTACTAAGAAGTTTTTCTTCTTCGGACCCTTCTAAATCTGCTACTTTTCCAACCAGGAGAGTATAAAAAGGACAAGGCACTTGTATCACTTTGATAAGTATAATAAAAAATAAAATTTGGTATAAAATTTTAATTTCTCCACATACGTTGAAAAAACCACAATAGCACACATACTATAAAGTAAGGGAAGTTCATGCTGTGACCACAGGTGCATTGACATCAGTATTGGCATGTTTATGTTTATGTTTAGCTCAGTTACTTTGAATCCCATGACTGCAAAGCTTTCATATTGCAGATATCCCAACATTGTTTAACCCTCGGCTCTGGATATAAGTTGCTGGAAATTTTTTATTTCAGGGTAAATCTTAGTCATTTTCAGTTGTCGGAATTTGTGTTTACATGAGCCTTGTAACCGTAAGTCCTCCTATTTCAGAGGTGTTCAGTTTTTCAGATGTTGATTTGGGCTGTGACCACTCTATTAACATTCATTGATAGGGATTTTTGTTTCAATTTTTTTAAGCAGACTTCTGCTAAGAATGACTTAGTTTTTAGTTGGAATTCTTTGACAGTTTCTTTGAATCACAAGGGTCCTGTCTTTCATATTGCATTTGTGTCTTATTTATTTAAATTTTCAGTCAATAATATATTAGTTTTGTGCAGATTTAATGTTTTCATTTTGGAAGTGACCTAGAACTTGCTTGATATACCTATCTTGGAGTTTGATGAAGTAACTATACCAAAGTGAAATTTAGTTGAGCGGTGAGATGTTGGCAGCCCTCTTGTTCTTTGTATGAGATTGGTGGTGCAGAAGTTTATGTTTAGTAATTCAGAACACTATGGAATGTTGCCCATTGTTGTTACCGGTACTCGCAGGTTTAATTTGGGGTTGTACGTTGTGATAAGCTGGGAGTCTGACTGTGACAAACCAGTGTTGTAGCTCTCTAAATCTATGAAATTCCCACTTCACAACTTTGTCTGCTGGAAAGTCCCAAGCATGTAACCACTATAGCAGTAGTTGCAAAACATAAGAACCAGAATTTATGTTACAGGAATATAGTTTGTTTTGTTTTTTTATATTTTTTATATAGGACAGAGGTCAGCTGAGACCTGGGACTACAATGTGACATCAACAACATTTCTTCAGTTTGATTTAGCAATGGGCTGTGGTTCTTTGTATGGAACATTGTACAGTGTAATGTTGGAGTATTCTGTAGATATGGGTAAAACATGGGACAAAGTCATTCACAAATGTGCTCCACCTCAGTCTGAATGCAGTGGTTACCACTTGAGTAGTGAATATATGTCAGATCAGAATATCAACTGGACAAGAATTACGGTTCCTTTGCCACATAGCACAATGTGAGTATTATTAGGCCATAACTGTTTTAGTACTATCATTTTCCATTAATCGGGTCCTTACTGAGGTCTTTTTAAACCCTTTAAATCCAGTTTTGTACAGTGGGGAAAATTTAGGAAATATCAAGGAAATATATCACAAACCTGTAGTTCAAAAGCTATACATATATATATGGGTGAATTATTGGCACATGACAGATATTACTGCAACAAACAAGTGCAAATGGCTGATGATCAGGCATATTGACCCATGTGGTAAGAACTGTGGCATTGAACATGGAATAAAACATCGTACCAAGCTCAAGTAGGGTGCCTTCGAGCCCATGGCTTGCTACAAATGTGCTGTAGGAACTCAGTCAGAAAGAAGGCTGTGCAAACCCTGTGTAGTGAACAGTGTACAGCACAAACTTATATATGATAAGCATTAAGCAAAGTTATATGCTCAGGTACACAGCCAACATAAAGGGTTCCAGCTACCCATTTAACCCTTTATCTAACAAATCAGTTGCATACAAATTAAGCAATTAAAAAAAATATTTTTCAAAAAATTATATGAGCCCTCATTGGAACAAACCCATCGAGCTTGTTCCATTGAGGAGTCACATGATATGGTTTTGTTGATTTTTTTTTTTTAAAATTTGAAAAAAAACAATAATTAAAGCTAGAGAATTGTAATTTGTTGGACAAATAATGGGCTTTCCCAGCTTTTTACTGTGACAAGGCAGACTACATATAGCAAAGCAAAGTGTTTGAAATTAACCCTTTCTAAAATTATAGAAAAAAGCATCCAAAGTTGGCTAATTTTGTCATTTTTAAACAGTACTCTTATTCTCACCCTCATTATGCTTGAGGGTTAAATCTGAGATTAAAACGTAAACAGTAACTTTCTTCTGCAATCATTGTTGCATGTTTCCAAACCCAAATAATTGCTGCAACAACCTTGCAAGTAGAGCAAATGAGTACAGAAATTTGCAAAATTCACAGAAAATCAATTTTTTCTCTGACAGTACCATTCTTTAAGTGGCCAAAGCATATGTTGAGTTAAACCCCAGAGCATAAATTACAACAGCGGATTTGTTCATTAAGCATCTTTGCATATCGAAAAGCAAAGTGTTTGAAATCAGCCCGTTCCAAAATGATAGAAAAAAGTAACCAAAGTTGTAGTGCTGAAACGATTGTTCGACTAGTCGACCTCGACTCGATTACTAAAAAAGTTGACGCTGAAATTCGCCAGTCAACTAGTCGGCACATTCATTTCGGAGATCATTGTGAGGTATAAGCATCAGAAGTCTCTTTGACTCCATGAATCCTTTTTGAAGACCAAATCGCTTGAAGTAGTGTCGTTTATTCAAGATACAGCTCTTGTTAATGTTATTAAATGTAAAAAAAAAATTGTTCGATAACCGAATGGAACCTGAAGAACCCAGCAGTATTTCTATAATGGGCTATTTCAGCGCATCAAGAGATGTCAAAAAGGTCTCAAACATTCATACCCCAGGCGCTTTGAAAATTTGCAAACAGTTAACAAGATTAATTAAGAGTTTTCTTTAATACATCTGCCTTCCATAAAGCTTAGTTATTTTAATATACAGGCTTTTCTCTTGTGCCTAAATTATGTAAGTTATTTTCTTAGTTTTTAAAACCGTCTGTCTGTAGATAAAAAAAACTAAAATCACCTAAATCTCCAAATGTCAAGACCATTTGTTATGAGACTCAATTCAATCATGTTTATTGAGAAGAGGAAGATAATATTACAGATGAGAGTTTGGTAGACATATGAAACTTAATATGATGCTGAGCAGCAAGGGGGGTGGGGGGGGGGGGGGGCTTATGCAGAAGCTAATTGGGTCCATCATCACTCCCACTGCCACTGCCACCCCCCTTCCCAACCTGCAACATACCCACATCAAATGATAAAAATAAGGAGAGCCTAAGGCTCAATGGCTTAGAAAATTGACTGTTTGATTGAACTGGAAGTTAAAGATTAATACATAAAATTCTTTACAAAGCCGACAAACTATTTGGCAGGCTATACAATACACTGAATTAAACTGTGTGTACCAATATACACACCAACACGGATTTGAAACCACGCAATAATATTTATAGAACTTCAGTATTGCCTCGGCTATGTGGGACTAGGTTATCGGAATGTGAAAATATCGAGTATGTCGTCACAGTGGTTGTGCAATACTTTTTTCATAGGGGGAATATCTCGGTGTTTTTGTATTTTAAAAATACTCAGCCAAAAAAATATATCTGACTGTTTATATCCTTCAGTAACGCATTTCCTTCAGATTTGAAAAGTTTTTCTTGACGTGTTTTGTCCCTGTTAACCATTCCCGACTGACTGGTTGGTGTCAAGGTATTGCACAATCAGATGTTTTCCTATAAAGGCAGAATTAAAACACATTTTATCAGTCAGTGAATGCATATGTTATATCCCTGATTGGCTGATCAGAGGGTATGAAAAATATGTGGTCATACGGCTAGGGAGCAAATGAAATGATGTATGTTCAGATTGATATCAAAAATCCTCCTATCAAACAATAGAGGAGATTTCGAACCTGAAAATAGATATTACCTCTGAGTGGCTTCTCAAAAAATGAGATGACCGCCAACAGTAGGGGTGTGGTGAGCTACTGGAGCAGCGACATGCGGCAGTGTGGGTGAGCTGAAAAGGCCAAACAAAAAGTAAAAGAGAGAGTTAATTAAATATAAAACTAAGAGCGAACCCACACTGGTAGGCATTTGCTATTTCTTTTCAGTGAGTTTGAAACAAACATGGTTAAGGGGTGTACTGAGGTGGGTCATCCTTTCTACTGTTCCAACAAACACAATGGAAATAAATTACTTTTGCTGTTCCGACGCTGCACTCGGAGCAATAGCTGTGTTGCTGGCTGCCAGTGACCGCCACCCTGAGACCCTGGAAATTTCTTATAAACCTACCTTACAATTGTTTACAACAGGCCTGCACTACAGTGGAAGTCCCTAACTCGGAAAAATACGCTCTATTTTCATCTTTCCCAAGTGATTTGGGAAAGAAAAGTGGTGCAAAAACACCAAGAAAAAATAAGCCAAAACTGGGTCGAGTGCAACGTGCGCACCTCCAGTGGGGGACTCTCAGTAGATACCACACCCCATGATGTGGGCATGGTCGTTATGGACGTCGACCTCGCCATGGCCACCAAGGACATGCTAATTGAACAGGATCATCCCAGCTGATATCATGAAGTGATGGCTTTGGTCGTGATGTTAGTGGGGGTGCCCTCGTCAATTCTCTGGCCTTCTTAGGGTCGAACTACCTCTTCTCAGTGCTAAGAAGCTCAGGTGTAGACAAGGAGTGCAAGTGCCATGATTTGGCTGTAGAGCAGCTCCAGGCCGCACAGGCAGAATGGTCCTGAAAACGGACCACGTGGCAGGACTGGATCAATGAAGAGCTCCGCCGGCAGGGCTACACAGTCCAGACCTTCTGGGACGTCGACACTGCAATCTTGAGAATGCTCAGGTCTTTCCATAGGAAGGCAAAACTCTTGACCCACTGGGGCCCCGAGCCTCAGCTTTCTGACTTCTACACACCGTCAGATGACCAAAAAGACCGTGAGATAGCATTTGTCGTCCTGGGGATGGCTGCAACAGACCTGTTGGCCACGAGACCAGGGAATCGTGGAATGCTTTAACTGTACCCCGGCGGTGCGGCTGTTTGGGTACCAGTACACCCAGGAGATGAGGTTACCATTGGGTGAGAGGTCGACTAAGTGGGTTTACCGGCTGCCTGCTGTGGTATCGGCTCTGAACAATGAGGTGACTCGCCTAACTGGTGCAAAGCCCTCCACCCTGGTTTTTGGCCGTCCCGTTGGATGACAGGAACAAAAACTCCCCTCCAGTGTGGGTGTTCACTATCTCTACCAACCTGGTGAGCTGGAGGGTGGCTGTCATCATGCAACTGACCATGTGTGGTCCCTCCAGGTCTATTGCCTGGGGCACTCGGTCTGACCAAACGTGATGAGCCTGTGGTCTATTATTTGCTGGATGGGCTGGCCCGCAGATTCGTTCTTGTGGTGCCTCCCAACACCCGCCAGAGTCTTTTGAACTAGACACTAGGTGTCTTGTTCCGTGAACAGCACCCCACCCCCCTCTTTTGGTTGCACGCTCGAGAGGTCAGTCGCACATTTCCTCTACAGTGTCCCTTGCTGTTGTTCAGTCGGTCGACACCGAACTGCTGTGTATCTTTCGGCTGGTAGGCCCAGAGCAATTCATTATCACATGCTGCACAGCGGTTCTGTTGAACCTGCTTGAGCTGCAGGATGTAGTTGACCTTCAGGTTAAACCCTGGTGTCCTTTGGCCTGGTCCTGGCACTTATAGGCCATGAGCTTCTTTTGGATTTGCTTGCAGACTTGATGCTCAGTCTGGGGTCTGACCTCCGAACCCTCCTCTGGCAGACAGGTTACCCGTTCGAGCTGGTGCATATACTCGACACTGTATGATAGGCGAGATTGGACCACTGGAGATAGTCGTCAATGACCCAGACCTTCTGCAGGTCATGGATGGTGAGGCCTTGTGAGCTGTGCACCATGAGGGCATAGCCAAGGTGCCAGTCGTCGGTCTTGATAGCCGCTTCAGCAGCCTAAATGGTGACTTCAACGATGTCATTGAGGACAAGCTCTTCTTTGCGGTCTGTGCCCGGGATGGGGACCATGATGTTCTGCTCTCAGCTGTCCTTGGGGTGGTCAAGTATAGGTACTGGGGCATCTACAAAGTGCTCCTTATGGCATCTGAGCAACAGCTCCTGCACTGATTCGCTCACGGACCTTCTGGTGGGTTTTGAAGATCAGATCAATGGGTCTTCACTGCTCCACAAACCGGTCCCACCCAAGATGGCCGGGAAGAGCCTTTCGCATCTCCTGGCACTGCACTTTGTGAGACCGGAGGCAGATTCTCTTTTTCAGAGCCTTCAGAGTTGGTTCTTTTGCTCTGTGGTCTACCTCAACCTCTTCGTAGTAGTTGTTTGTTTGCAAACAAGCCTGGCACAGCCAGTCATGTGGCATCTCACCCGCAACCGCTGGTGGCTGGCCCTGATCCTTGCAGCAGATGACCTGAACCCTGCGCTGGTCCAGTCAGTCCGAAAACATCCCCAGAATAGGGTGAGGCACAGTACAGGCCTTGTCCCAGATGATGATGCGGGGCATGAACTTTTGGCCCATGCGGTCGGGTGTCCAGTCATTCTGGCCACTCCATCATAAGAAACTGTGGTAGGTCTGGGCTTTAATTCTGGCCTGCATCTCTTTGGTGAGATGGTTAGTCGGAGTAAACACAAGGGAGTCTCTTTCCCCGAAGAGCTCGATCGCCCTTGTGATCTTGCCACTGTCCCCTCCACTGTTGAGGTAGCTCAGCCAATGGCGGGTCAGTGGGTCATTGTAGCATGGCGCAGTGCTGGGTGGGAGGTCCTTTTTGCCTGGCAAAGTGCAATAATACTCTGGCTTGGGAAAGTACATGGCATGTTCCTGCGGCATGAACAGCTGCTTGCCCTTGTCGTGCCACTGAGCTGGACCCACGGGTGTTAGGAATGGCTCCCCAATCAGGTGGCACCATTCCTCACCACAGTCGCAGAGTTGGATGTATGCCTTGACCTGGTCAAGCTTGTGCAGCCCTGTCTTCTGGACGCAGATGTTGTCGGTGGCCACTCGTACAGCTTACCTTGGGCTCAAATCCTGCCAGCATGGGGAGGAGGTTGATGTGGGCATATGCCATCATGGAGGCCCTCAGGTGGGTGTACTGGGGCTGCGAGCCATCATCGTATGTGAGGATGTGGCCCAGGGACATCTTTGGGGTCGCCAGCCAGAGTGCCGCTTTAGCGGGTGTCCCACATGAGGAAGTCCAGCTCTCCCTGGTCAGCCATAAGCCTTTGGGTCAGTCTTTTGTCGTCGGCCTTGCTGCCCTCGGTGAACCTGCCAATGATGCTGCAGCCTTGATCATGGTCTTCCTGGAGCCAGACCTTGGTTTGCTTCTTGAATGTGATGATGGCATCACAAACCTTGAGACTTTTCAAGAGACCAGACTCAATCAGAAAGGCAAGCAGAGGTGTCGGGGCCCAGCCCTGCTCTGCGAAATGCTTCCCGAACCAGGTGGGGATGACGGGATGGATTTGTCGTGCGAACTCCCATTCCTGAACCTCATAGCAAAGCCGGTGTCGATATCACTGGGGAGTGGCTGTTAATCGAATCCGGGTCATGTTGTGTGTGGGATACCCGAATCTGTTGAAATATGCCTTGGTCTCGCTGCAGCCCTGGAAATTTGCTGGGTAACAGGCCTTCATGTCGATGCTGATGCATTCTCTTGTGTCAAAGTCCATCGAGTTCCAGAGCCCACCATGACCATGCTCGACAGACTTTCTGGATGTCATCGAGTAGGCCAGCCGGGGTTGGTTTCCAGCTGTTGTGATCTTTGGTCATGATGCTAGCTACATGGTCGACCTCGAAGACCCTATCATCCAGTGATCCGTTGCCGAGTTGAACGCAGGCTTTTTGCAGTTTTTGGTGGGTTTCCTGTGTCCTAAATGTTCGAACATCCTGAAGGACAAACTGGTTCACGCTGAGCTGCCACACACCTTCGGTAGGTGCACTGCCACCAAGAAGCCATACAACTAGCGGCTCATCTCGTGTGGCTTGATGGATGGCCTCCCACACATCACCCTCGCAGATGTGGACCTGCTTAGACTAGCGAAAGTGGTCTTTGGGCCAGGCATGGCTGTTGTGGCTCTACTTTTCCTCTCACACCATTGCCTCCAAACTGGTATAATTGCCTGCTCCAGTATCTTCTCCAGGTCTGCGACATACTCAACCATGGCCCCTGTTTCATGAACTCGCTCCTCCCACTTCTGAATTTTCTGCCACCTCGTAGGGGTATGTCCCTGGCCTCTCTTTTGCACCTTCAAAGTTCTTCACCACTCTTTGGGCCACACAGTTGAGGTCGGCGTCCCTCAGGGGGGCCAGGTTGGCAGGGTCTGGGCTTCTGAGGGGGTAGAGGGATTTTTTTGGACATCTACACGTGCCGTTTATGGGACCCTTTCCCAGTGACATTTGTGCATGAGTTTTCCCAATTCTTAACCCCAGATTTAACAATCTCAGTTCCCAAACAAACAAAAAATTAATACACAACTGGTGCTCTAAACTGGGTCGTCATGAGGCTTCAGATGACCATTGGTTTTCTGAGGCCTTATGACCACCCAGTTTAGAACACCAATTGTACATTAAATTTAAATTGCTTACCTAACGAAGTATCTTATTTCATAGGCAAATGACAGAAAAATTTGATAGAGACTATAAAGACTGGGGTGAACATGATTCCATGTGACTGTTATAAAACTTACTTGTAGTATACATGCAGTTGCTTTGGTATTGATTTTAGGATTCTCTGCTCAATTTGAATGTTAAATGTAAGTTTTTTCCCTCCAAAACAAATTCGCAATTGCAGTTAACAGCTCACAAATTTTCCCAGTGACATTAGCCCTGGACCCTTTCCCAAAGAGGGCAGAAGAATCTCTGATATTGTATTCTGTTTAACAAAGCTCAGATGTAATTGGTTACAGTGCCTTTTGCATTATTAGATTCACCTATTTCTAATAGGTGGATATATTATTATTGCTAATTTTCTTTTCTTTTTTTTTTTTCTTTCACCGATTCTTGTCTGACGGATTACGCGAAAACGGTCTGTACGATTTTGCTGAAATTCAGCACATTTGTAGAGCACCATGCGCAGTTTCTCACCTGGGTCATGGCATTTCTGAAGTTTTTCGTTTTCTGCCAAAATCGTACAAAATGTAGCCAGAATGTCACGTTTTGCCCCAATTCTCAAAAATGCTCTGGGCGATTGGGCTAAAATGTTCCTAGTATTTGAAGCATGTGCACCTGTATCTGTTTGCATAGGCAGTATTACCCACGTTGACCCTGTTTTGCCATAAACATCGCCCGAAAATGCATTTTTGGCGAAAATTGCCAACATTCACATGCGATTTCTCAGCACTGCAGCAACCTTTTCTCAAAGCATGTCAGATGAGAAGGCTGGGCATTCATCCAGGAACAATTTTGCTGTTATATCTCTTATTCAAAGATTTAGCCTTCACCCAGTTTTCGGTGCTTAAATCAGAGTACCCTAAAAGTCTAACTAAAATTCGCTCAGTTTGAGTTCACTTTTCTTCCACTTTGGAATGGAATATCAAAAGATGCTTTGCATGTCCGCATTCACAATTGATTACCAAGCATATTTGCTGTTGTAAGTTTCATTGAAAAGTTTAACCCTAGAACCATTCTGGTTGCCTAAAAGTAGGTACCGTCCAAGAAAACTCCAATTTTCTTAGAATTTGGTAAGTTTAAGTGTCAATTTACTCCATATCTAATTGATTGAGCGCTAAATGTTTTCTTTGGCTGCATGCAGCTGTCAAAGTATGACAACTTTTGTTCTATATGTTATTATAAAATGTTTAAGCCTTGGCAGATTTGGGAGGTCCCATAAGGGTACTGTCGGAATAATTGCTGTTTTCGCCAACTTTCACATGCGATTTCTGAACACTGGAGACATATTTTCTCAAAATGTTTTCCACGAGAAAATAGGGCGTACATCCTAGCACAATTTTGCTGTGATATGTTTTATTCAAAGTTTTATTCTTCACCCAGTTTTCGGGCCTTGAATTGGAGTACCCTCAAATTCTTTATAAAAGCTGTTCTCTTTGCTGCTATGTTAAACTTCCCCAAGCCGTGTTATCAGTAAGTGTCTAGATGTGATTGGCAACATGTGTTCTGTTTTATTTATTTGTGTAATATGATTCTAACTGGCCAGCAGTCTCCAGATGTTGTTTTTCCTATTTGATAGACAGAGTACTGCCTGAAAAAAAATACACTTTTCAAAATTTTCATTAACCCTCTTTTACTGATTTTTATTGCAACAAAGCACTATTACTATAATGCTGTTGATTTCTAAATTAACCCTGCATGCGTTGTGACAGAGAAGTAGATATGGATTTCCAGCAAAAATGGCTGGAATAGTATGAAAAACGGCCTGTGAGTGTGTATATCTTCCTTCCTGCCTGACAGTAAGCACACCCTGAATTCGATTTTAACCATTCGCCAGTAATTTCTGTGTGAAAGGGTAGAGTCGGAACAGATGTCAGAAATGCCCGCCTGCCCTGACTTCAACTTTAACCACACAACAGTCATGACAGTGTGAAAGAGAACAGTCTGTTAACCCTCTTTTGCTGATTGTTATTGCCACAGAATTGATAAATGTGTGGTAATATTATTTTCTAAGCAGTATTGCTAGGATGCTGTTGATTTCTAAGTTAACCCTGTGCACGTGGTTTCAGAGAAGTAGATATGGATTTTCTGCAATTATGGCTGGAACATTATGAAATGCAGTCTGTCAACCTACCTACCTGCTTTACAGCAAGCATGCGATGACTTCGATTTTAACCATTTTCCTGTCATGCCTGTGTGAAAGAGTCCAGTCGGAAGAGTTGTTAGAAGTTCCTGCCTGCCTGCCTGCCAGCCCGCCTGCCAGCCTGAAAAAGCCTGTTAAACCGCCCGCCAGCCTACCAGCCTGCCCTGGCTTCGACATTAACCATACAATATTCATGCCAATGTGAAAGAGAACATTAGGTTAACCCTCTTTTACTGATTTTTATTGCAACAGAATTGATAGATGTGTGCTCGAACTATTTTCTAAGCAGTACTGCTGTGAGGCTGTTGATTTCTAACTTCACCCTGTACGTGTTGTTTCATAGAAGTAGATATGGATTTTCCAGCAATTATGACTGGAATCATATGAAATGCAGTTTATCAGTCGGTCTGCCTACCTACCTGCCTGACAGCAAGCATGCCCTGACTTCGAGTTTAACCATTCACCTGACATGTCTGTGTGAGGGTTCAGTTGAAAGAGTTGTTAAACTACTTGCCTGCCTTCCCGAAAAAAGCCTGTATACCCGCCAGCCTGCCTGCCTGCCCTGACTTCAACATTAACCATGCTACTTTGATGCCAGTGTGAAAGAGCACAGTCTGTTGACTCTCTTTTACTGATTTTAATTCCAACAGAATTTAACCCTGAGGTTAACCCTTGCAGATTTGAGAGATCCCATAACGGTACAGTCGGAATATTTGTTGTTTTCGCCAACTTTCAAAGGTGATTTCTCAACACTGTAACCGTCCATTGGCCTTTCGGTGGTGCAACATGAAGCCGCAAATAGTTCAGGTTGAAAAGTTCATCAAATAGACAGATATAATGCCAAAGTCAGCCGGTGACAGGTAAAATAATGAATGTAAAAGCCGTTGAATTGAGAATAAAGTAGGGGCGAATCATGCCCTCGGTTTCCACCTGATCCGCGGTGTTTCCACGCGGTCTCGGCACTCGACAGAGATACTAAGCTGTCGGCCAGGGAGAGTAGAACACACTCTGAGAATTTCAAGTTGCTGTCTTGCACAGTCGGGACATAATTGGCATATATCCAACAATGTATCTGTTCAATTTGAATGTTAAATTAGCCAGATGACGGCTTTTTCGCCACCGTGTCAAGTTGTCAGTTTCTGTCGGTACGGCCTAAAATAAGCAGTTTAACTCCACACTTTCTGTCCCATTTGAATGTGCGAATATTTAAAGCTGAACAATTCATCAAATAGACAGAAATGATGCCAAACTCGACCGACATGTGGTGGGTAAATAGAGAATGGAAACGGCATTGAATTGGGAATAGAGTAGGGACGAATCGCCCCCATAGTTTCCACGCGATCCACGTTGTTCCCACGCGGTCACGCCACTCGACAAAAGATACTAGCCTGTCAAACAAGGATAGTAGAACAACATCTGAAGATTTCGTGTATCTGCCTTCACTGGCCTGGACGCAGTGGGCATATGAGCGACACTGCTGTCTGTTCAATTTTAATGTCAAATTAGCCAAATTTCCGCATTTTCGCCATTAACCCATGCGCGATTTCTGTCCACTTTTCATTTTTGGAAATTTTCTAACTGTTACCAGCTTAGCGGGGTCCATTTGGCGCAAGTGTACACAAAGCATCTTTCTGTCACCAGCATCTCTCCACCAGTGACTGTGAATCAAAACGATTCAAGTGGAACTACCTAAGAAAGGTAACAGTCCCACAACCCCAGGCATACACCCAGCGTCAGGTTGCACCGGTTAGAACAGCACCAAATTAAAACTATCACCGCCACTCATCACAACGCTATATCTCAGCCAATTCTAGACCGATTTCCATGAAATTTTCACTCATTTTTCACAAAGAGTTTCGGCATGGTTTCACATGGTGAGCGACATCAACTTTGCATTTTTGAATGTCAGGAAAGCGTATGTGCAGTGTGTGATGGGGGGGGGGGGGGGGGGAGGGAGTCCCGCGACGGGCCCATGCTTGGTTTCGGAACTTTCTAATAATATGACAGAGTTTGCACGAACTTCAAGAATAAACAACAAACGCTGAAAGTTTGGAATCGCTGCTACAAAAACATTCGCCACAATCTGTGATGCCACATACGCACATGTTGTTATTATTAAGTATACACGATGTGTTCAACAGGTTTGCTATTTAGCCCTAACTTGGAGATTAACCATACAGCATTCACGCCAATGTGAAAGAGTATTGCCGAAAGAATTGTTAGACACTGTAGGGAGTTTTCTATCGGCTATGCACTTAATATAGCCTAAAAAACTACCAGCTCTATATGCAGTCTTATTTCGTCGCTGCCTAAAAAGACAAGCAGAATAGGTGAATCTCTCGATTTCTTGAAATCGAAAAATCTAGTATTGAGATTATTTTTCATTTCAATGATTTTTGTCTAATGGGTTTCGCGAAAACGGCCTGTACGATTTTACTGAGATTTGGCACACGTATAGAGTTCCATCTGAAGTTTCTCACCTGGGTCATGGCATTCCTGAAGTTTTTCGTTTTCTGCCAAAACAGTGGAAAATGTAGTGAAAATGACACGTTTTGCCACAATTCTCCAAAACCCTCTGGATGATTTGGCTGAAACTTTCGTTATATTTGTAGCATAACTTACTGAATCTGGCTACAGAGGCGATATTCCTCGCGCTGACCCCTTTTCGCCACAAAATTACGAGCAATGTGCATTTCGGGCAAAATTGGCCAGTTTTCACATGAGATTTCTCAGCACTGCAGCCGAATTTTGTCAAAACGGTGCCCGTGAGAGGATTGGGCCTTCATCCAGGAACAATTTTCCTGTTACATGGTTTATTCAAAGTTTTAACCTTCACCCAGTATTCGGGCCTAGAATAAGAGTACCCTAAAATTCTTCGTAAAACTGCTTCATTTGGAGGTCCCCTTTCGGCCATTTTCGAATGGAATATCGAAAAATGATTTAAATGGTCGTATTCACAATTGCGTACCGAGCATATTTGCTGTTGTAAGTTTGGTTGTAAAGTTTAACACTATGCTCATTCTGTTTGCATAAAGATAGGTGCAGTCCAAAAAAACTCTCATTTTTCAGAATTTGGTAAGTTTAAGTGACGATTTTCTCCATTCCTAATTGATTGAGCGCTGAATGTTTTCTATGGTTGTATGCAGCAGTCATAGTGTGACAACTTTTGTTTTATATGTCATTATTAAAAGTTTAACCCTTAAGCAAATTCGAGACTGCCCATATGGGTACGGTCGGAATAATGGATATTTTCATAAAATCACTGAATATTGACAAGCGTACAGTGATAGTTTGGAATAGAATATCCAAAAATGCTTTCAGAATTCGGATTCACAGTTCAATTCCAAGAATATCTCCTGTTATAAGGTTGCTGTAAAGTTTAACGCAGTCCCTGTCTCGGATGCATAAAGATAGGTGCCGTCGAAAAAAACTCTCATTTTTTTTCAGAATTTCGCTGGTTTAAGTGACAATTTACCCCATTCCTAATTCATTGAGCGCTGAATGTTTTCCATGCCTGCATGCAGCAAGCGTAGCACGACAACTTCTGTTTTATACGTTATTATTAAAAATTTAACCCTTACAGATTTAGGAGTTCCCATGTGGGTACAGTCGGAATAATTGTTATTTTCACAAAATCAGTCCCTGAATATATTGGTAACCGTGCAGTGGCCTTTCGGTGGCGAAACACGAAGCCGCAAATAGTTAAGGTTGAAAAGTTCATCAAATAGAGCGATATAATGCCAAACTCAGCCGGTGACAGGTAAATAATGAATAGAAAAGTCGTTGAATCGAGAAGAAAGTAGGGACGAATCGTCCCCTCGGTTTCCACCTGATCCACAGTGTTTCCACGCGGTCTTGGCACTTGACAAAGATACTAAACTGTCGGGCAGGGACAGGAGAAAACATTCTGAGAATTTGAAGTTGCTGCCTTGTATGGTCGGGACATAATTGGCGTATATCCGACATTGTATCTGTTCAGTTTGAATGTCAAATTAGCCAGATGACGGCTTTTTCGCCACCGGGTCGAGTTGTCAGTTTCTGCCGGTACGCTCTGAAATAAGCAGTTTAACTCCAAATTTTCAGTCCCATGTGAATGTGTGAATAATGATTGAAAGCTGAACAGTTCATCAAATGGACAGAAATAATGCCAAACTCGACGGGTGACAGGTAAATAGTGAATGGAAACGTCGTTGCATTGGGAATAGAGAAGGGACGAATCGTCCCCTCGGTTTCCACGCGATCCACGTTGTTCCCACGCGGTCACGCCACTCGACAAAGATACTAACCTGTCGGGCAGGAAGAGTAGAACAACTTCTGAAAATTTCGTGTAGCTGCTGCCTTCAGTGGTCTGGACGTAGTGGGCGTATGAGCGACACTGCTGTCTGTTCAATTTTAATGTCAAATTAGCCAAATTACCGCCTATTCACCATTAACCCATGCGCGATTACTGTCCACTTTTCATTTCTGACAAATATCTAACTGTTACCAGCTTGGTGAGGTCCATTTGGCGCCAGTGTACACAATGCATCTTTCAGTCACCAGCGTCTCTCCACCAGAAACTGAGAATCCACGATTTCAAGCGGAACTACCCCAGAGGGGGAGCAGTGCCACAACCCCAGACATATACCCAGCGTCAGGTCGCACCGGCTAGAACAGGACCAAATTCAAACAATTACCTCAACTCATTAAAACGCTATATCTCGGCCAATTCTTGGCCGATTTCCATAAATTTTTCACTCATTCTTCACAAATAGTTACCGCATCTTTTCACACAGAGAGCGACACCAATTTCCCATTCTATCATGTTGAATGTCAGGAGAGGGTATGTGCATGTTCGGGGTGTGGGTTGAGAGAGAGGGGCGGCTGCCTTGAGGCCCACGCTTGGTTTCGGGACTTTCTAATAATATGACCGAGTTCGGGCGAGCTTCAGGTACAAACGCTGAAAGTTTGGGATGGCTGCTACGAAAACGTTCGCCACAATCTATGGTGTCACATATGCACATGTTGTTATTATTAAGTATACACGATCTGTTCAACAGGTTTGCTATTTAGCCCTAACTTGGACATTAAGCATACAGCATTCACGCCAATGTGAAAGAGTATTGCCGAAAGAATTGTTAGACACTGTAGGGAGTTTTCTATCGGCAATGCACTTGATATAGCCTAAAAACCTACCAGCACTATACGCAATCTTATTCCGCCGCTGCCTAAAAAAACAAGCGCAATAGGTGAATCTCTCGATTTCTTGAAATCGAAAAATCTAGTTTTAAAATTTTGTTTCTTAAGACTTGGATATGTTGACAACAGTATGAAGAGGGTTAATAACTATTTCTACCAACAACTTATTTTATTTTTCAGTTCACCTGCAACACGGTTCAGGTGGTTACAGAATGATGGATCACCAAGAGGAAATGTCTGGGCTATAGATAATGTATATTTAGGTAATGGCTGTTCTTGGTTCTGTTCAGGACATGGTTACTGTAAAGATGACAAATGTGTGTGAGTATAAGATGAATAAGTGTATTATCGTTCAGCATTATTTTGTGTTTTGGTATTTTGTCTGTCAATAATTCATGGAAATTAAGTTTTAAAGATATACAATGTTACAACTAATTGCTTTATAAAAAGTATTAACCAATGTAATTTTTAACACTTTGAACACTAGTGGTATAATCCATGTCAGTTCAAAGGCAGCAATTGGAAGATTCCATATTCATTATTTGGGGGAAGACCAATTAATATTTTCAACGTGCAGCCTTACAACTAATTGCTTTATAAAAAGTATTAACCAATGTAATTTTTAACACTTTGAACACTAGTGGTATCATCCATGTCAGTTCATAGGCATCAATTGGAAAATTCATTATTCATTATTTTGGGGTGGACCAATTAATATTTTCAACGTGCAGCACGTTGAAAATATTGATTGGTCTGCATCAAACATTCACTTAGCAACCATCCTACTTAATTAAATTATGACATATCATGTTCCTGGGCCGGTAAAGCGGCCTCTCAAGTTCAAGGGGTTAAACTTCGATCTAATGCAATAGTAAATAGAAATGAAGTTGATGTACTTCAGTGAGAACCCTAAAGGAGAGCATTTTTTCTATAATTCAATTTTCATGCCCCCCTCCCCCCATGCCCCTCCCCCCCCTCCAATCTCTAGTAAGGGGAGCATTTTATCAGCACCATGTCTGTCCGTTGTCCATCCATACACTTTTGGTTTCCATCAATTCACTCGAAAATATCTTCACCAATCACTGTCATCTTTGGTATTGTGTTGAGGGTGGGTAGTGGAAGTTTCCTTTTGATAATAGACTGCATACGATATTCAGGATGGCCTCCACAGTGGTTTCCATCAATCAACTCAAATATGCCTTCACCGATCATTCTCGTCTCTTTGTATCATGTTGAGGATGGGTAAAGGAAAGTTCCTTTTGATAATTAAGAGATTTGATATCCAATATGGCCACCATTTTTTAGCTCAACTTGACAGTGTCAAGTAAGAACTATTGGGATAGGTTGCGATTCATTGTCCATCCATCTGGATGTTCAAAGGTACGTCTGTACCTCTACCCATCCATAATTCCTTTAGTGCACCGTAAGGCCGCATCTCACACTCAATCAGTTTAAAATTTCATACATGGCTTTGGGGTAAAGTCTAGAAGGGAGAATTATCCAGATTCCATATTCAAAATATTGTAATATTTCTGTCGAAAAATGTTGCCGCTGACAACGTTCTTAGAACTTAGTTAAGTCAGACCTCAGTATTTCACTTTGGCACACCCTACAGGGCACATTTATGATTGGATTGCATTGAAACCTAGCATGCTTGTTTGGGGTGACCTCTAGATGGGAGCTATCGATTTTCTTCCATTTCTATCAAATAATCTTGCCGCTGTCAACGACCTTTGAACTTAGTTTAGTCAGGCATCAATATATTTCTTTGACATGCCCTACAGGGCACATTTATGATCAAATCAGTTTGAAACTTGGTATGCTTGTTTGAGTAACCTCTGACCTCTAGATGGGAGCTGTCGATTTTCTTCCATTTACGTCAAAAATAGTTGCTGTTGTCAATGACCTTTGATGAACTTTGTAATAATGCAGTTAAGCATCAATATTTCCCTTTGAAACACCCTGCAGGGCACATTTATGATTGGATTGCTTGGAAACTTGGTGTGCTTGTGTGGGGTGACATCTATATGGGTGCTCTCAATTTTCTTCCAGTTCTGTCAAAAATGTTGCCGCTGACCCTTGAACTTAGTTTAGTCAGACCTCAATATTTCCCTTTGACACACACTTCATGACACATTTATGATCGGATCACTTTGAAACTTGGTATGTGTGTTCCGTGTGACCTCTAGATGTGAGCTATGGATTTTTTTTCATTTCCTTCAAAAAATTATTGTCGTTAACACCAGCCTTTGAACTTACTGCATTTGTGCAGCAACTTATCCCTTTTGCCCTCTCTGCAGGGTATATTTATGAATTTCCATAAAAAAGTGTGAAAAAAACATTGCCACAAGCAATGACCTTCAACCTTAGTGCATTTGTGCATTAACATCTTCCTTTGGTATGCCTCAGAGGGCACATTTATTATCAGGTTGTTTTGAAACTTTGTATGTTTATGCAGGGTGACAAAGATAGGAGCTATTGATTTTCTTTTCATTTCCATCAAAAACTGTTGCTGTTAGCAACAATCTTTAAATTTATTGCATTTGTGCATCAACATTTTTCTTTGACACACATTTATCATAGGATTGTTTTTGAACTTGGTGTACTCATTAGGCGAGACCTTTAGATAAGAGCTATTGATTAGTATTCATTTCTATGAAAAAAATTGCCGCTTACAATAACCTCTGAACTTCCTGCATTTGTGTATCAACATTCTTCCTTTAGCCAGTCTTACAGTTTACGTTTAAAAATGCATGGATTATTTTGACGTTGTGCACACAAAATGCTGTTATGTTGAAATTTCACCAAATAACATTGGTACCAATGATCTTCAATTTTGCCATTTCATTTATAACTTACCAAGTTCAAGTTTGTCAAGTTGAGCTACAGTGTCATTGACAGTTTCATTCATATAAAGAAAGACATTATTTACAAATGGACGGCACTGCAATAGGTTCGTGATTAGGGATGAATTATGCATGCACATATATGGGTGAATGGGAAGAGAAACTGTCAAAAGCATCGAAGTGACACCTCCTTGAACAGGTATGGTACGTTGATGATATCTGGGAAACATGGACTCATGGGTTGGAGTCTCTGAAACAATATCATTCTTTGGCAAATACGATACACCCAAGAATACAAGTTAATTTAAGGTGGTCTGAAAATAGGATAGAATTTTCAGACACGGTAGTCAAAACTGAAGACAGATTTCGTAAAACCGGTTTATATACAAAACCCATGGACACGCATCAATACCTGCACACCAAGTCGGATCACCCAATCAACACTAAAAGAGCGATACCATATGGGACAGCTTCAAGAGTAAAAAGAATTTGTTCCGATAATGCTGAATATGAATGCCACAAAAATGACATAAAACAACAGTTACTTGAAAAATGATCAAACAAATCAACCTGCGAAAGAGTCCTGTTTGTGGTCACTTACACGCGGCACCTCCCCGACATTTGGAAAATAACACGGGAGCGGCTGCCCATTTTACACTGCTCAAAATGCATGAAGTTGGCATTCGAAAAACCTCCCCTGATTTCGTACAAAAGACTGAAAAATTTGGGAGACATTATTGTCCATAGCAAGCATAATAAAATGTTCAACAATCAGTGGACATGATCTGATAGATGCGAGAGAAACTGTGCAATCTGTGGGTTTATGGTCCAAACAAAACAAATCGCAGACCAGAACGGAACAGCCTACTACATCGGCAAGAAAATCACCTGCATGTCCAGGAATGTTGTATATGGGATTCTCTGTGACAAGTGTAATGAAGTTGTGTACATGGGAGAGACAAGGACAAAATTGTATGAGAGAATGCAAAACCATCTGAGTAGAATAAAACTTGAGGTTCTGAGTGAACCGATACCGCATCTTTCTCTGACCGAAAACCATAGTATAAACAATTTTAAGATTATTGGAATTGAACAAATCAATCAACAAAATACAGTTTACAGGAGGGGTCGTGAAGCATTTTGGATTAACAAACTTCAAACACTAAAACCCAATGGGCTCAATAGACAAGGATGACTCCAAATATTCTCATTTATAAACTTTTGATGGGTGGGGGGGGAGGAGTATAAGTTAGTGTGAAGAACAATTACACATAAAGGTGTGTTGATGTTGAACATAGCATGTATATGTTGTGAGATTATGATCATTGTGTGTATGTGGGTGCGTACTTCATGTGTATGTGGAGGGGTGGGTGGGCATGGATAGGGTGCATGGACTACACCTTAGCCTACAATTGTCAGTGTAGCCATTATAATGGGCCGTATACAGGTCAAGGTGGGGGGATACTTGTGCTGCAAAAGTGTGTGTGGGACAACACATTTACACACACTGGAAGGATCAGACACAGGGGTTGGGGGGGGGGGGGGTGGCTTTATTACTATGCAAGGAAGATATAAAAAGATTATATTTTTCATTAGCGGTATTGATGTCTGATTGACGTGGATGAGGTATTGGGGTGAGGACATGGAGGCACGCTTTTGAATGAATGAATGATTTGGGTCAAGGAGTGGTTGGATGTGTGAATACTGTATGCGAACTAGCCTCTGCCTCTGTTACCAGGGCAGGGTTTTAGCAATAGTGTTTGATTCATCTTTGCTTGTTGCGTAATAACATTGAATATATCTTTACTTGTTGCCACCCAAGGAAGATATTATATGGTATTTTTTTTGCATAATTTTCACTTGAATACAAAGAACAACGTGAAGCGCAGAACATATCTTTACCTGTTGCCACTCAATGAAGATATGATACGGTTATTTCACGTATAATAGACTCGGATATGGGGAACAAAGTGAAAAGGGGAACATGTCTTTACTTGTTGCCACCCAAGGGAGATATGATATGGTGATTTTGCACGCAATACACTGAAATATGGAGAACAATGCGGTTGAATGATTCGGATGAAAGAGTGGTTGGATGTGTGAATACTGTAGTGAACTTGCCTCTGCCTCTGTTACCAGGGCGAGGTTGAGATAAATGATAGAAGGCTCATAATTCTAAAGCTGAGAACAAATTTTGCACGTAATAACCTGGAATATATCTTTACTTGTTGCCACCCAAGGAAGATATGATGCAGTATCTTTGTGCATAATTTACACTTGAATACAGAGAACAATGTAAAACGCGGAACATATCTTTACTTGTTGCCACCCAAGGAAGATATGAAATGGTGATTTTATAACTGGGTTCGTGATTAGGAGCTAGGCAGCCACTTGCCAGGCAATAAATCGATCTGTAAGATGTACGCCCATCTCGAACAATTTTTTAATTCTCATTTAACAATTAGGATAAGCTTGATGCTAAATTTTACGTTCCCATGACGCGATATACATTGGTACGGCACTTAATGTAATGGAATATGAATTAGTCAAAAATGAAAGCCGCTTAGAAGGGAGTAATCTCCCGAGCATGACGGCAATTTGATGAAGTTATATATATATATATATATATAGGATGAAAGACTCTGACGCCGATGGGGATCTGCCTTGATGAGAGTACACTTCTGCGCCTCAATCGCCTAGCGAAACTGGACCAGCGCCATAGACCACTCGACTACCGACAAGCCCCAAAAAGGCATGCTATATATATATATATATATATTTATATATATATATATATAACTTTGTCAAATTGCCGTCATGCTCGGAAGTTTACTTCCTTCTAAGCGGCTTTCATTTTTGACTAATACTTATTCCGTTACGTTAAGTGCCGTACCAATGTGTATCGCGTCATGGGAACGTAAAATTTAGCGTCACGCTGATCCTAATTGTTGAATGGGAATTATAAAATTGATCGTGATACGCGTCTGTCTTACAGATCAATTTATTATTTGGCAAGTGGCTGCCTAGCTCCTAATCACGAACCCGTCTATAAAATTGCCGATGCATGTCTTCCTTGGGTGGCAACAAGTAAAGATATGTTCCGCATTACACGTTGTTCACCTTCTTTAATTGTAAATTATGGACAAACAAGACCGTATCATATCTTCCTAAGGTGGTAACGAGTGGAGATATATTCCGCGTTATCTCGCGCATTTTTTTGTTCTCAGCCTTAGAATTAGAAACATTCAATCATTTATCTCAACCTCGCCCTGGTAACAGAGGCAGAAGCGAGTTCGCATGCAGTATTCACACATTCAGCCATTCCTTGACCCGAATTGTTTACACGCGTTGTTCTCCATATTCAAGTGTATTGCTTATAAAACCACTGTATCATATCTCCGTTGGGTGGTAAAGATATGTTCCCCGTTTCATGTTGTTCCCCGTATCCGAGTCTATTACGCGCAAAATAACCGTATCATATCTTCCTTGGGTGGCAACAAGTAAAGATATGTTCCGCGTTATTACGTAAAAAGCAAATATGAATTAGACACTATTTCTAAAACCTCGCCCTGGTAACAGAGGCAGAGGCAAGTAAGTTTGTATACCGTATTCACACATCCAACCACTCCGCGCGCCTCCATATCTCCGCCCCAGTACCCAAACCGCGTCAATCAGACATCAATACCGCTGATGGAAAATATAATTTTTTATACCCCTCCTTGCGTAGTAATACCCCCCCCCCCCCCCCCCCCCCACCCTGCCCGATCCTTCCAGGGTGTGTAAATGTCTTGTCCCAACCCACTATTGCAGCATATATATGCCCTCCACCACTGATCTAAGTGCAGTCCCTCCTATAATGTCTACACTGACAATCGTAGGCTAGGGTTCCGTACCCCCCCCCCCCCACACACACAGACACACACCACATACACATGATGTACGCACTGACATGTACCAAATGATCATAATCTCGCAACATATACACGCTATGTCCAACACCAAGAAACATTGCAACTTCGTCAAATTGCCGTCATGCTCGGAAGTTTACTTCCTTCTAAGCGGCTTTCATTTTTGACTAATACTTATTCCGTTACGTTAAGTGCCGTACCAATGTGTATCGCGTCATGGGAACGTAAAATTTAGACATCAATACCGCTGATGGAAAATATAATTTTTTATACCCTCCTTGCGTAGTAATACCCCCCCCCCCCACCCCGCCCGATCCTTCCAGGGTGTGTAAATGTCTTGTCCCAACCCACTATTGCAGCATATATATGCCCTCCACCACTGATCTAAGTGCAGTCCCTCCTATAATGTCTACACTGACAATCGTAGGCTAGGGTTCCATACCCCCCCCCCCCCCCCCCCACACACACACACACACACACACACACACCACATACACATGATGTACGCACTGACATGTACCAAATGATCATAATCTCGCAACATATACACGCTATGTCCAACACCAATGCGTGCGTGTTTAGGTGTAATTGCTCTGTACACTAATTTTTGTCCCCCCCCCCCCCGTTCAGTTTATAAATGAGAATATTTGGAATTATTCTTGTCTATTGAGCCCATTGGGTTCTAGTGTTTGAAGTTTGCTAATCCAAAATGCTTCACGACCCCTCCTGTAAGCTGTATTTTGTTTATTAATTTGTTCAATCCCAATAATCTTAAAATCGTTTATACTATGGTTTTTGGTCAGAAAATGATGTGGTATCGGTTCATCCATAACCTCAAGTTTTATTCTACTCAGGTGGTTTTGCATTCTCTCATACAATTTTGTCCCCGTCTCTCCCACGTACACGACTTCATTGCACTTGTCGCAGAAAATCCCATATATCACATTCCTGGACATGCAGGTGATTTTTTTGCCTATGTGGTAGGCCGTCCCGTTCTTGTCTGCGAATTGTTTTGTTTGGAGCATAAACCCACAGATTGCACATTTTCTCTCGCATCTATCAGATCCCGTCCCTTGATTGTTGAACATTTTATTATGCTTGCTGTGGACTATGATATCTCCCAAATTTTTCAGTCTTTTGTACGAAATCAGGGGAGGTTTTTCGAATGCCAACTTCATGCGTTCTGAGCGGTGTAAAATGGGCATCCGTTCCCGCGTTATTTTCCCGATGTCGGGGAGGCGCCGCGAGTATGTGACCACAAACGGGACTCTTTCGCCGGTTGAATTGTTGGATCGTTTTTCAAGTAACTGTTTGCGCTCGATTTGATCAACCTTTTCTAGTTGTTCGCTTACAAATTTTTCGTTGTAACCTCTGGCATGCAGGTGCTGTTTTATATCATTTTTGTGGCATTCATATTCAGCATTATCGGAACATATTCTTTTTACTCTTGAAGCTATTCCATATGGTATCGCTCTTTTAGTGTTGATTGGGTGATCTGACTTTGCGTGTAGGTATTGATGCGTGTCCGTGGGTTTTGTATATAAACCGGTTTTAAGAAATCCGTCTTCAATTTTGACTACCGTGTCTAAGAATTCTATCTCATTTTCAGACCACCTTAAATCGACCTGTATTCTTGGGTGTATCGTATTTGCCAAAGAATGATATTGTTTCAGAGACTCCAACCCATGCGTCCATACTCCCCAGATATCATCAACGTACCGTACCTGTTCAAGGGGGTGTAACTTCGATGCTTTTGACAGTTTCTCTTCACATTCACCCATATATGTGCACGCATAATTCATCCCTAATCGCGAACCTATTGCAACGCCGTCGGTTTTGTAGATAATGTCTTCCTTTAAATGAAAAATTGTTGTTGTCCAAAACAGTTTCTATGAGTTTAAGACCTATCTCTGTTGGGAATAATTTTCTTTTAGAGTTTTCTAGTGCTTTTTTACATGCTAATATACCTTCATTACGTGGGACGCTTGGATATAGTTTCTTGACGTCCATACAGTACATTATGCTGTTTTCAGGGAGTGGTTGGGGTATACTGTCCAGTCTGTTCAAGAAATGTGTGGTGTCGCGTATGTAGGATGGTAATGACTCAACGTGTTGTTTTAATTCAGACTCCATCACTTCTGCTATTTTCTCTGTTGGGTGGTTTATTCCCGAAATTATTGTTCTTAAAGGGGCTTCATTTTTATGCATTTTGGGGTTACCTTTTACTCTTCCAGCCTGTGGCTGCTTAGGTATCATGTACGCTAATACTTTTTTGTCTATCAGTTTGTTTTTTTCTAGTTTTTTGAGTTGGCTTTTAATCTTGTTTGTTATTTTCTCTGTCAGATTTACAGGTACTTCTTTGTATGTTGTTTGGTCCCCCAACTCCATCAAGATCTCATTTTCATATTTACTTGCATCCAAAACGGTTATTCCAGACCCTTTATCGGCTGGTCGCACGACTATTGTATTATCATTTAACAACTCCCTCAGAGCCTTCTCCTCCATTTTTGTTATGTTGTTTCGCACCGCGTTTTTTTATGCCCTTCAAAATATCTTCACGTACTATCTCTAAATAAAGGTCAAGGTGCTTATCTCTACCTTCTTTGGGGGTCCACAGGTTACGCTCTTTAAATTTATCATTAATATATTGCTGTTTATTGTCTAGGAAGTACTCACATAGTCGCATTCTTCGCTCCCATTCTTTTATCTCAACGATAAGGTTCGCCATATCCAAAGTTCTTTCAGTTGGGACAAACTTGAGACCCCTTTTAAGTAATGTTCTTTGGTGTTTTGTTAGTTTCTTACCGGATAAATTAAACACGTTATTTTGCTGATTTATTTTAGTTTCGTTGTGCAGAATTTTACTCTTTATATCTACATACATGTTATTTTGATCATCGCTCATATCCTTAACTTCTACAGATTCATCCTTTATGGAGGGTTTCTCAGACTTTTTGTCG